>VDFB02252616.1:3186580-3222021 GCA_007258455.2 Sequoia sempervirens | reverse complement strand
GATCAAATAAAAATAACTTTGAACTAACAAAAAAATAAATTAAAGAGAATTGATGAAACAAAAAAATCAAAATCGAAGTAATTTCATGAAACAAAAAAAATAAAAAATAAAGATATTTCACGAGACAAAAAAATTAAAGAGATTTTATGAAACAAAAAAATCAAAACAAAGAGATTTGATGAAACAAAAAATCAAAGAGATTTGATGAAAAAAAAAATCAAACTCAAAGAGATTTGATCAAAAAGAGAAATCAAAGATAAATCACAAAGATTTGAATATATATTTACCATAGATAAACTAAAAAGTCAAATAAATATATCAAAAATAAAAGATAAATCAAAAAGAAGAAATCAAAATCTTTATCATAGATAAATTAAAGATCAAATAAGTAAATAAAAGATAAAAGATAATTCAAATATTTGAATAAATTGAAAGATGAAATAAATAAATGAATAGTATTCGATCACAAAGAGAAATAAAATCTGATCACAAAGATAAATCAAAGATTTGATCACAAAGATAAATCAATAAAAAAGGACAATTAGAGATTTGATAACAAAGATTTGATTAAAATATCAAATAAATGTATCAAAGATTAAAAAGAAAAATTAAAAGATCAAAGAGATTTAATCAGAAAGGGAAATCAATTAGAATTATAGTTAGGGTGTTCAATTAGGATTATAGTTAGGTTGGCGTATTTTATATATATTAATATTTAATATATGTATGTTAGTTGTAAAAAACCTTTTTGCCCAAAATTTATATATGAACTCATTGCATCATACTCTAATATCTACACAATTAAGATATCGTAGAGGCATATACATCATAACACGCTTCAATAAACCCCCAAGATGGATTCACCATCCAATCTGTTGTAAGTAATCCTCTATAAAATAACATGACCCTCAAGTAGGTTTGAAACTTACACTATACCACAGCATTTTCCAAGTCAACCTCCATGGTGCCACCAATAATGACCTTTATGGTTTGACAATATGCCTCCATGATTGAAGCTCCATAGTTTTGACAATGCAGTCTCTTTCAGTAGTTTCCAAGTCCCTCGAGATAATTACAGAATCTTTGTTAACAGTTGAGTCTTAGGACTAATTTGAATTCTACACCAATTTTCATGGGTTAATCATTATTGTAGGAATTCGCCATTTGACTTTTCTCTTCAACCAGTATCGCTCACAGAGACAGAAGTTGCATAAAAGAAGAATCATGAAAATCCAGACTAAATCTGGCCCAATCATCTATCCCTCTACCTTCAGGGCTTCTTCTTTTACCAGATTCAACGTTAATACTTCCTTAAAAGGAAGTTTCATCTTATTTCACTGTATAGTCTTTTACTTCCCACAATTTAATTCTCAAATTTATGTTTTTGCTGTTCAGCTCACAAAACTCTATGCAATTCTTTATGGACAACATTACCTGTCGTATGAAACCGAGCATCATTCTCAACTTCTTTGACTTCTATCTAGTTGTAATAAAGTCTTAACAGCATCAAGCTCTTTCAAAAAATATATGTATGAGCATTAATATTAAAAGCTGCCTCCAATAATCTTCTCTTGTAGCTCTAGCATCAACATATAGTCTGATCTCAACCTCAATTGTAATCTCAAATTCAGCGGCATAATATTGTTCATAATTAGCCATTGCTTCCTCTTTTCCGTTTCTCTGTTTTCTCATTTTGTTGCTTCTAATGTGCTATTTGTTGCTTCTAATGTGCTAAACACTTACCACTCTGCTCGTCCTACTTCCTCCAATCAATATGAAATGCATCCAGTCCATCTGAAGCCCTAGAAACAATCGTTCCAAATTTGTGCATTCTCTGTTCTCATCTTTAAACATGCAACATTTACTATAATTCCTATTCTGAAAGAGAATGCCTTAATCCAAATATTCTGCATGCTAGTAACATTAAACTCCAAAAAGTCATAATTAAGCCTGAGTAATCACCAACCGCCTCATTTGCTTTGTTGTTTCCTGAGTTTTTCAAAAAGTGGTTCTGAATCTTTTGTATGTATACCTTTCCTGTTATTGGCTCATTTTTACAATCGGGATAAGAAAAATAAAAGCATGAGATTGGAAATTTTTAGTTTAGGGTTTAAGGCTAGGGCATTTTAACTTTTTCAAGTTCAACTTTGAATAGATTAATTTTTGAGTTAAAGTTTTAGACACTAATGAAGGTTTTTCTTTTATTTATATCCTAATGTGGGCTCGGTATAAAACATTGGATTGCCACTAAAATAGTAGGTTGTGTTTGATGACAGTGGCACTTGCCTGCTATTTTAGGACCAACAGTATGTTTTATAAATAAACCTTCCAAGTATCACTAAAAGCAATCTCAACATGTGGGACAAGCCATTGTCAAATAGCAAGATTCCCTTCACAATGCACTTCAACAACTTCAACATAAAGGAGATTGCCTCTCTCAAACAGCCCATGGAATGACGCCACATGGTATTTCTAGAACTTACCAAGTGAGATGACAAAGTGTGTACACTGCACTATATCCAATAAGCCAAGCAGTGGTTATTGTTTAAGAAAAATGGCCCTCTCTAGTAAAAATCATATTGTTATTTACAGATACATGCATTTGAACTTTAGAGAGTTTCTGAGCATGCCCCACACTGCAAGGCCAAGCATGTGGGGATCCTCATGTATAATTTGTCAAGATTCACTACAAAATCTGAAATTTAATGCCTAACTACGTATGCCTCTATCCTTTCAAAGAATGAGTAGCTAAAGCCAATCTCTCCCTCAACCCTCTTCCTATGATAAGAAGTCACGGAATTAGAAACAAAGCTAAAGCTTCATATGTCCATGACCCCCTGACTGCGGTCTAAGAGGACAAAAAGAAAATCTAGCATTAAAGAGGATGGTTTCTAAATATAAATAAAAAAAGCATTCACTATCATAAGGAAGACAATGACCTCAAGCACATGGGGAAGGAACATTGAAAGCAAAGATTCAGATCAGGATTACTTTAATGCTGCCCTGTTGTTTTTCTGTAACTTTCTCATTTTTGAACTTGAAGTTTCAAAATTGTGGAAATTTTAACCACTTTAAATGATTAAGCCTTGAGAGTATGACAACAAACATGTTGACTATCTGCCTGTGCATATGAACAAACAATCTAGCCTTAGCTAGATAGGATCATCCATTATACAACCAATCTTCAAGGAGCAGATCATGCATTGATGCTCTTGGGTGCAATTCTAAGTTGCAACCCATAATGTCCAAACACATGATTTGCTGGCAACCATGCATTGCCTGCTAGATTATCAGCAAGCCATCATCAAATGGCAATTTGCCATTCTGCTATGATATATTTATTAAACTTCAATAGTAGAAGGCGTGTTTCTAGTTGTTTACTCTTACGGCATCTTGGAAACCTATAAATGGAATTGGACTAGCTGCTTGTGCATTGTGAAATTACAATCTAGCTTCATCTAGATGTGATCATGTCTAAACTATGTGATATATTGAAGGAGCAGTTCAGCCATTGTTGCTCTTAGGTAGACTACTAACTCACAACCAATATTGTCAATACATTCATGCCGCCAGTGACCTTGTATTTCACATCTGGCTACTTCTCAATATTTGTTACAATCATCTCCACTAAGAGCAATCTCAACATGTGGGACAAACCATTGTTAAATAGCAAGATTCTCTTCACAATGCACTTCAATAACTGCAACATAAAGGAGATTGTCTCTTTCAAACAACCCATGGAATGATGCCACATGGTATTTCTAGAACTTACCAAGTGAGATGACAAAGTTTGTACACTGCAGTAAATCCAATAAGCCAAGCAGTGGTTATTGTTTAAGAAAAATGGCCCTCTCTAGTAAAAATCATATTGTTATTTACAAATACATGCATTTGAACTTTAGAGAAATTCTGAGCATGCCCCACACTGCAAGGCCAAGCATGTGGGTATTCTCATGTATAGATTTCTCTCCTTTAAGGAATAACTGATCCACAGTCACTTATTTGCATATATATGGCATTGTTCAATCCCAACTAATGCCTGACACAAATAAACATGGGTTGTTTCCCTACAACTACTTTGGCTGATTGCATGCGTAAGAACAAAGTAAGGAGAATCTTAACTTGATGTGAGACGGTGTTTATAGTAGCATATGTATGTCGAAGACCACAAACCGTACTATGACTTGCAATTATAAATATATTATAAGGAATTTTTGCTTGCATTTATAGATTATTTTCCTACAATTAGGGAATGCAAACCTTTTTGTTACAATAATACAGGTATAAATCTATCGTAAATAAAAGATCCACACTTATCCTCAAACTTAATTGATGATTATTATGCTAGCATGATTCACTAAAAGAATAGGAATTCAATTCCCTCTCTTTGTTCAAGAGATTCTAAACTAATATGACTGACCTGTTTACTTTTAAGAACCACACTGCTTTCCTCCTGGTAAGGAAGTAATACTTACAAAAAAAATTAACCATTCAAGTACATAAGATTGTACCCAAAACTTGAGCATTGCCTCGTCAACATGGACATAATAAGAAAAAGGACAACAAAATCATGAATATGTTTAATCTTCAAGCAATATTTGGTGTTTTACTTTTCTACCAAATTCAATGAATTCTTTTACAGCTCACTTACCTCATTCATGATTCATTAAATTAAAAATATCTCTGCTGCTGTGCTTATATTTATGGTAGAATGAAGGACAACTACAGACACCTAACTAATTTGGAAAGAAAAGGTTTTGAAAGAGGTTTGGAAGTTACAGACAAGCAAGCCATGCAACAGGTCCTCCATAACAATGGTTGTTTTAGTCCTCTGAAAATATTACCTGATATGGTACGAATGGGTATTGTCTCCAAATCGTTATCCTGAAAGTGCAGTATCAGATGCTTTGCTCATGTAACTTTCATATAACTCTTGTGTCTGAAGATTATTTAGGAACCTGCAGGAAAATTCTTCATCGCATAGACGAAGCATACGAGCCAGGCTAATAGTAAGATGCCTGGAAGATTGCTTTACAGTTAAATACTTATATAACATAAAACGAGGCTTTAACCAATTCTCTATACTGAACATAAGAAAAAGAGGATAAGTGCAAACAATGTTTGGTTCAAACCCCGCAGTATGAGTCAAGAAATCCATGTTCTTCTGCATCTTATCCACAGACAAACTCAGTATCTTAGGAGACTTCACAAGCACTTTCTTGATCTCCTCGTCAGTGAGACCGAGTTTTGCCACATGCTTCAACTTCTTGTCAAGAGTTTCTGTGGAAATACATAGTAGGCGCGGATCCTTCTTAAACATATTTTTTATTTCATCTTCAAGGAGACCAATGCTTGTCATCTGTTTCAACTTATTTGCCACGTTACCAGTCACATTGCTATCGCTTAACAGAATTTCTGGAGCCCTCTTGATAGCTTGGGACAGATGGGCTTCTGAGCCAAACAGGTCTGCAAGTAATCGAATTTTAGGATTAAGGTTTTTCTCCAAACTTAAGCTAAGAATTCTAGGCCTTCGGGTTACAGCCATTGCCAAGTCTTCTCTAGTAAGGCCTAATGTGGTGAGACGATCAATTTTGGGCTTCAGGCCATCCACTTTGAGTAAAAGGAGTATTGGGTATTTTCCTATGACAGTCCTTACCTGGTGTGGAGTGAATCCCAAATCTCTGAAGAGTTGTAGTACCTGTCGGGCTGTGTGAAGGAATTTGCTTGGTGACCGGGGTACCCTGATCTTCCTGTGGATTGTTGGCAGTTCAGAGTCAGAAACCCCACATTCCTTGAGTAGGAATTCTGTAATGTCATCGTTGAAGAGCTGTCCGCTTTTTTCTTCTTGTTGTGGGTAGGATTGGATTAGGGATGTAGCATGACACGATGATATTGAGGTAGATAATAATGAATGCTTAGAGGAAATAAGGCATGCAGATGACCGTGATAATGAAAATCTGAGGGGCAAAACAATGCATTTGGGGAGTAAAAATGTCCCTGCATGTAAGCTTGTGCTGAAATGCAAAGGAGATTCAAGAGAAAAAATCGTGGAAGCGAAAACGAAAGTCATGATAATAGGAACAAGTTATACAAAATCCTTACCCAAATTGCGCCGGGAACAAGAAAGGAGGCGTTGTCTCAATAATAATAGGGTTTGCTAGCGAGGATTAACAGCTCAACAAAATAGCATTATGTGTCGCCTCTCATCGTATGCTATGATCGGTCCCTGCCAAAGGCAAAAACTATTATTCCCTGGTTATAGTAGATTTTTGGACCGAATTCTGTCCTTAGAAGACATCGAATGTTCGCTCTTTTCTATGGATTTTAACAAAAGATCAAGGAATTGATGGCTATTAGTGGAGTTCTATAGATCATGTGGGCTTAAGAGTAAGGATTTTTTATCTTTTATATTTTAACATCTTTCCAAAAGGTTTTTTTAATTTTTTTTATTGTTTTTTAATTCAATTGTGTTAGTTATTAGTTGTGATATATCATTAGGATATATATCTTTAATAAATTTATATAAAATATGTCGAGAGATATCTTTTTTGAAGTTTAATTTTACTTGAAATGTAATCTAATCCTAATTAAACCCTAATTTTGTTGGACTAATCGTCGGTGTTTCCCTTAGTTCCGGGACATGGACTAGCGAATTGTTGATATATATGTCTTATCGGCATTAAGTATCAAGTGTTAACAAATCGACTGTCGACATAGACAAATGTGTTCCAACAAATTTAACCTCAATTTGAAGACTAACTCTAACTCTATATGAACCCTAATTTAACCATAAGCTTAACCCTACACCTAACTGTAATCCTAATTGAACCATAACCTTTAGCCAACCTTAATCGTAATTATAACCTTGACCCTAACACCAAATTTTATCCTAAAACACTAACCCTAATCTTAACATAACCTTAATCATTATTCTAACTATAAATGAGCCCTAACCCCATGCTTTATCCTACAACCTTAACCCTAATTGTAACTCTAATTGAACCAAACCCTAACCCTAACCATAATTGAACTTTAACCCTAATTAAACCTTATTTGAACCCTGACCCTAATTGTAGTTGAACACCAACCCTAATTAAACCCTAGCCCTAACCTTAATTGAACTCTAACTCTAACTCTAACCCTAATTACACCCTAACCATAATTTAACTCTAATTTAACCACATAATTAAGTAATAAACATTTTTAGATTATTTAAATAAGATTAGGTTCAAGTAGTTAAACCCTACCCTAATTGAATTGTAATCTTAATCTTAACCCTGACACTCTAATCATAAGCATAACCCTAATTGAACTATAAACCTAACCTTAACTCTAACCCTAATTGAATTGTAACCCTAGTGATAATTCTAACATTAATTGAGTCTTAATTCTAATTCTAATTATAATTTAACCTAACCCTATTGAATCCTAATTAAACCCTAAGCCTAATTAAACCCTAACCTTATCTATAATTTTGTCAGTGTAACCCTAATTATAATCATAATTCTAACCTATAGTTAACCCTAATGTAAATGCTAATTATAAATCAAACCCTAACCTTCTTTATTACCCTGATGTTAATAATAATTATAACTTGAAATTTTATTCTAAAACCCTAACCCTAACCCTAACCCCAAGATAATTGTTATTGAACCCTAACCCTATTTAAGTTATAACCCTAGTTTAACCCTAACCTTATTCATAATTGAATACTAACCATTACCCTAATTTGAAGCTTCATCTTAGAACATTAAACCTAATTGAAATCTAACCCTTTAACCCTAACACTAACATTAGCATTAGCGTAGCCATAACCCTAGCCCTAATTGTAGCTATAATTGTAATTTAATTTTAACCTAACCCTCACCCCAACCCTAACCCTAACCATATTCCCAAGCTTTATCTTAGAGCTATAACCCTAAATGAACCCTAACTCTAACAATAACCAATTATAATACCAATTTTGGACAACATTAATCATAATTATAATCATAACCATAATTAGAACCCAAATTATAATTGTAAGCATAATGTTGATCTTAATTGAACCCTAACCAAATTGTAACCCCGACCCTAACTATAACTATAACTGTTACTTGATCTTTATTCTAGAAACCTAACCATAACCTTAACTGAGTGTTGGTCTTAACCCACAAGTGTAACCCTAACCCTAGTTGAATGATAAATGAACCCTAACCTTAACCCTGTTTGAATCCTAACCCTAAGCCAAATTAAATTGTAACCTAAAATGCAATTGAACGCTAATTGAAGCCTAACACTAACCCTAACCCTATTTGAATTAAAATCATACTTCAATCCTAACCCTAATCCTAATTGAATCCTAACCCTAACCCCAAGTTTTATCTTAGAATGCTAACCATATTTGAACTATTACCCTAACCCTCACAATAGCCCTAGTTGAACCCTATACTTAATCCTAACTTTGGAATTATATAGAATGGTGTGATAATTATTTAATAACATTTTGTTTCTACAGTCCATGATAGTTAGTATTCAAGATTTTTGGTAAAACTGTGTGCAAATTTTTGCATCAACATTTTGGATCATACTCCACGATCCATCATCAGGATGATAAGTAGGTAAAGAGAGAAAATGATGGATCATGGCTCAGTATGATCTGAAACGTTGATGTAAAAATTTGCACACAAATTTTCTAGAAATCTTGAATACTAATGATAATTATTTATTATTGATTTATTACACTATAAAATAGATTTATATAATTTTAGGTTGAAGAGTTATTTTGTATTACTTCACAACTATTTAGTTTAATGAAGTATAATTACATTATTTTAGTTTACTTTAATACTATTGTGTTTAATGAAGTATAATTGCATGTTTAGATTCATTTGTCTCTCATCAAATAACTAGTATGTATAAAAGAATATTTTGTAATAAAGATGTATATATGTTAATGCTTTGTTGTGATAATTTCATTTTCATTTTATCTTCTATATTATGTCCCTTGTATTTGGTGATCCCACAAATTTGGTTTACGAATTCTAGGGGATCTTAATTTTGTTGGAAATCACATATTTTAGAAAAATATAATGATTTTAAGCCTTGAAAAGTTACATTTTAAAGGATTCCAATTGAAAGAGGGTTTGATTTGAACCACCTTAGATCTCCAAACCTTGATAGTAGAACCTCACCGCTTTTAAACCATACCTATAATGTAGAAGTTTCCTCTTTACACCTATCAAAATGTTGATAAAAAAAACCCTTGATTTACTCCTTTCTTTGGGGATCAAAATGAATTATTTAAAATTTATTTTGTAAGTATAACCTTATTATAAGCTTCCCAAAAAAAGCATAATTTTATTATTATATTTATTTTTTGCTTCCTTGTGAATGTAGGTTTTTTCTCACCGAAAATCAAGCTCTTTTGTTCTCAAGTATACATGTGGAAAATAGTGATTATCAATTTATTTTTTAACATGAGTGCACCGATATTGAAGTCCTGATCCTAACACCTTTTTTTGAATTTTCATACATACAAAAAAAATTTATGCGTTATATGGTCTCCGCTATGTCTAAATCTGTAATCGTTTGATTTGAAACTTGATTAAGTGAAAAAATATTCAATAAACAATATGAAACCAATTGGAAGCACTAGATATCGTAGTTACAAATCTAAATTCAAAAAAATTATAATTCTTATCCTTCAGAAAAAATTTATGCATTGAGCATCTCTCTCCAAAAATGTTGTTTAATTAAAAAAATAGTTTTGAAGGAGGAAAAAAAGGCAATCTAATTCCAAAAATTTTGAAAAAAATATATTTAGAATCTACAGACAAAATTTCAAAAATCACTAGTTTGCATCATGTTCAAATTCCTCATGGTTTAGCCGCTATAGGTGCCCAAAAGTGAAGATTTAGTTAGAAAAAATTATTTCAGTGTCCAGTTTGGAAAAAATTGTAAACCAATATTGTGGGATCACCCTAATATTGTCTCTTGACTTACATATCTTCCATCTATTACATTTCCTTATTGAAGGTTCATCCCCTTTATGTTATTCATTTTGTCCTCTTTGATGGTTATTACAATTTCATTCTTCTCAAGTAGGATATATCATGCTTATCTTATAGTCATATCTTTATATCTCTAATGACATTTTATTTACACTCACATGATGATTGTAGACACATATTTTCCTTAGGTTGTCGAAGGCAGGCCTTAGGTCCTGAAGGACATGGTCGGTCGCGTTCGCTCTCATAATACTAGTTCAATGGGAAATAGGTTGTCATCCCGCAAGGACAACTCAGTAAATGGCACTGAGAGGATGATCCATCCCGTCAACCCCATGATTGATCGATGGAATGGCCCCTACTATAGTTAGTTTAGTTTAAATATTCTAGCTGCCCCACTATCTGAACTATTGCTAGGGGACGTTTGGATCTTTCTCTATCTCGCTGCTGCTAGAGATCTAGCTATTCAGCTAGCTTAGACTAGAATCTATTCTATTCTATTCTCATATAGATAGTGGAGCCCTGACTATAGTTCTTCTATAGTTCTTCTCTTGGTATAACGCTCGCTCATCACCTACCACCCAAGTGCCAATAGTTGAGGTAGGGACGACATGTCCAAGATTGAAGCGCTTCAGGCACTTCGAGAAGAAGCACCTGCCTATCTTTATATCTCTAATGAAATTTTATTTACACTCACATGATGATTTTAGGCACATAAAAAATATGTGTGGGTGAAGCCACAATAGTGGTTTACAATTCAAGTGAGGAAGGAAAACTCACAAAAAATAACCCCAAGGCAAAAAATGTGATTTTGGGGGTTCATATGAACCTACTAGTTCAAGCGAACCCATAAGAGGTTCACCCAAACTAGGGTTCGAGCAAAATACTTTAAGTCTTTAGCACCAAAAAAACACAAAAAATGCATTAGGCAGGGTGGTTCGCTCGAACCCCCCTTATCCCTCATCCCCCCCTAAGACACAAAAAAAACCTAAATTTTGGCACTTCAGAGCTCAAATTAAGGATGAAAATGGAGGAATCTTCACAAAACCAACTGGAATTAGGTAGTCCTCAGAATGAGCTATCCAACAAATATAATTTTAATATGTTTTGGTTTTTATTATGTTTTTTTTAGTTTTTTATTAAGCATAGGTTTTCGCCGAAAATGAAAGGTCTTTGTTAACGCACATATGGAAAATAGTAGATTATCCAAAAAATAAAAAAATGAGTGCGCAGATATTGAAGTCCTTGATCCAACAAAAAAAAATCAATTTCGATATATACAAAAAAAAGTTACGTGTTACTCACGGTCGTAGCTATATACGGTGTAGTGGTTTTGACTTGAAACGATTAAAGAAAAAATATTAGAAATAAAAAATATCTAACAAGTGGAAGTAGTTGATATTGGACTTAAAAATCTAAATTTAATTATAATTTTTTATCCTTCATGGAAAAAAAAAAATTGCTCGTTATAAATTAACATCACTTTTTAAAAATGTTGTTTTATGAAAAAACCGGTTTTAGTGGGAAATTTAAAACAAAATTGCAATCGATAATTTGAAAAAATATTTTTCAAATCTATAGACAAAGTGTGACGAGACTCTAGTTTGCATCATCTTCAAATTCCTCATGGTTTAGCCACTATAGGTGCTCGAATGGGAAGATTTAGTTAAAAATAATAATTTTAGTGTCTAGTTTAGCCAAAAATTGTAAACCACTATTGTGGGATCACCCGTATCCTAGCATCACATGTCACATATCAACTTTTTCCATTAATTAAATAAACTAAAATCTTGGAATGCTAGTGTTGTACTTGAGTATGAGAGCTAGAAAAATGATAACTAAGATAGGAACAACCAAATTTATTTTTTAACAAAACATCATGTTGTGAAAGTTTAATGGAAGAGAAGATATTTGCCATTAACCACCATATTTGTCTACACACTACTTAAAAAACACAATATTATGAAACCATGCCACTCTCTACCTAATCCTTTGTTGAACCCTCCACCTATCTCTAAACCATCCAATTCATCCATGTTTATATTTCTCCAAGGATTAACCCAATAAAACATATTAAAAACTCTATTAAACAATAACTAATATATTTTCACAATTTTAACTCCCTAAGCCTTTCAAAGAAACTTAAATATCTATTACAAAGATTCACTGTCTACACATAGGAAGAATTCTTGTTTTGTTTTTTCCCCTGATATCAATGCTACATGCCATAATTTCATAATTAAAGGACAAGGGAAACTATGCCAATCAACAAGGGTTTTGTGTGCATATCTGCTAAATTTATTATCTATTGGGAAGCATGTCAAAGTGCAACAAAAAATCCAAATCTATCACTAGCATGTGATGTATTCTTGCAAGGTTTATTCAGAGCATGCACATCCGCACATTCAACAACTCGTTATTTAGAAAGAGGTGGGGTCGACAATGTGAGGTGGAAATAAATTTTGGGCAGATAGAGGTGAGTCCTAGCATTATTCTTGGGTTTCTTTTGTTTTCTTTTGAAAAAACATTGTTTTAAAATTCTGGCAACTATAAATCTAGGACTAGGTTTTATATTACATCTTCCAAACAAGATAAACTATGTTTGCTATAAAACTGGGTTCGTATGCTATGGTGGGTAACCCTAGCGAGCAGGCAGTAGGGCTAGCAATAGTACATTCAAAACACAAAGAAAGCACGATCAATATTTCTTTGGTAGAGGTTGGTGGGGATAGAGGTATAGAGAACATGAAAAAATATGAAATGGTACCCCAGGTTGGCATGTTAGTGTTGTATGTCCCACCTTGCACCTCAAAAAGCCAAAACTCTCATGCTTTCATAGCATCAGTAGCTTTAGAGGCACCCTGGCATAGTCAAGGGAAAAGTAACACACAAGTCAAAGAAGCAAGCGCAAGGGGGAGGTTAACATTCATAAATTCCAAGCAATATAAAATGATCTTATAGTGAAGGCAAGCCAAAATAGCAAGGCTAAAATGGTTGGGTTGCAATAAGTTTGTTGCAATCCTTCCAAAGCTTATGAGCTTTAGTCATGCAGTAGTTAACTCATAATCAATGCAAGGGAAATTCAGAACCCCTATAACACGACAAGAAAACCATGAAAATCAACTTGTAAGGGGTTACATAAAGAACCCTCATTTCAAGTTTGTTGAAGAGGTGAAGCAACAGGAAGAGGAGGTAGTTTTAGAGGTAGAGGTGGAAGGCAAAAATGATCTATACAACCCTAGTTCAAATCCTTTAATTTCATCATCATATTTATATGTTAGTGAGCTAATGGGGCTAAAAAAGAGTCTAGAAGAGTTAGAGTTGTCTGAGTGGTTGAAAGGTGACAAATGGCAAGAGGCCATGGTTTTCACTCATAAGCTTTCGCAAGAAAACAAACTACTTAACATGGAAATAGGCAAGCTGCGAGTTAGCATAAAAATAGGATAACAAGAAATTTCATCCTTAAAGTGGGAACTAAAATATATTAGCAATGGAAACATTCCTAAAGTGGTGGAAGTGGGTGACATTTCACATTTTCAAGAATTTCATGCAACAATAGCAAGCGTGGAAGCTAAAGAAGCTAAATTAAAGGAACAATTAGAAGAGGTAAAATCATGGGCTAAAGTGGGAAAAGGGCCAATAGTGAATCAAAAAGAACTCATAGAGAAGCAGGTTAAACAACATATGTGGGAGGAAAGAAATCATCATGATAAGGCAACAAACTTAATAATAAAAGGGTTGAAGGATCATGGGGAAGTAGAGCACACTGATAAGTTAGTAAAAGACGCTGTAGTAGACAATTTGGAGTGGACAAGGCATATCCACAAAGCAAGCAAAATTGGTAGAATGTTGTAGGATGGAAGAAATAGGAATATAAGGGTAACATTGAAAAATGTGGAAGACAAGATAAAAATCCTAAGGAACAAAATGTTTCTTAAAGGTACACATTTCTACATAGATGACGATCTAACTACAACACAATTAGAGGAAAGAAGAAAAGAGTGGGATAAAGTTGTAGCAACAATAAGTGCAAGTTACGAAGTATGGTTGTATAGAGAAAAAGCCCAAATTAGTAATAAAATGGCACATGGTAAATAGGAAGGTGGTCCCCCCTAGGAACACCTCTCAATGGTAAGCTGGAATTACAGAGGATACCCTTGGAGGAGAGGTCCTAGTTTAGGGTCCATAGCAGAGGGGAAGGACATAATTGTCCTCATTGAAACGCATAAGCATGATGGCTGTAAGATCCCAATTTTTGAAGGTTACTTAAAGGTATCAGTTTGGAATGAATTAACAGAAAGTGGTAAATGGCATGGGGGAGTGGCGGTTTTGATAAAAGAATCATGGGAAAGAACCATACAAGTGGAAAAAGAAAACCCAAATAACTAAGACATATGGTTGAAAATAAAGATCAAAGATTTCACAATCTATCTTGTTGCCTGCTACTTTGCTCCACATGGTTCAAAATTTTATAAGAGGAAGCTAGATAAGGAGGACCCATATGTAGCTTTGAAAAATGACATATCAACATATAATAATATAGGAGAAATTATCCAAATAGGAGACTTTAACACAAGGACAACAAATAATCAGGCTCTATATCTTATAATGGAAAAGGGAATAAGAGACAACTCCTTGGTTAGAAGAAGAGAACCAAAAGTGGGAAAGAAATTCTCAAGACAAAAAAGGAGGCATCACTCAATACGAAGCAGAAATATTAGGGATATGCAGTGTGTATGGTTTGGTTATATGTAATGGGATAAAAGGTTGGTTGATCTCAGGGAACATTACCTGTCACACTTACAATGGGCAAAGCATGGTGAACTATCTTATATATTCAAAGAATCTTATGGAAAGGTTAGTTGCAGTGGAGGTGAGGGAGTGTCTCATGGAAATGAAATCAGCTCACAATCCTCTATATGGAAAAGTAAACATGCAAAAAGACACTAATTATTCGGCTATGTGGCAACCAAATCAAAATGAGTCTTTTCATGGAACAATCCTCTTGAAATAAGAAAATCAAGAATTTTTTTGAACAAATCTTGAAAAACAGATACAAGAGGTGGTTGGTACTAAGATGACCACTATAAACAAAAAAACAATATGTAGTGATAATTTGGCTTCAATAATTCTCAAAGCTCTTAGTTGGTGCAAAAGGTCTAAACCTAAGAGGCAAAAAAAATAGCTTTCCAATGAATCTATGGTATGATGAAGAATGCAAGGCAACAAAAAGAATAGCCAAATCTGAGGGAAATAAAAAGGAATATGAAAATCTTGTGAGACTAAAAAAAGAGGTTTACATGTAAACAAGACCAAAATAGCTGATTTTCATGGGTAGGCACAATCCAAGAGGGTTCTAGAAAGAATTACAACAAAAAAACATAGCCAAAGAGAACAATATTACAAACTCACAATGGCTGGAATATGTAAAACTATTATATGAGAGGGTGCAAGACAAATATGTTCCTCCTATGATTAATTCAAGGACTAAACTCTTCTCCACAAAAGACATCAAAGAAAGAGTTAAAAGGATTGCGGTGGGAAAAGCATGTGACATATATGGCTTAGAATCAAAATATTTAAAATGGGTTGGGGATGCACTGGCACCACGCATCAAAAGAATATTCAATAGGGTTATTCAGTATGGTTTTCCGAAAAATTGGACGACCAGTGTTGTCATCCCCTTGCACAAATGTGGACATATGAACAACCCCTCAAATTACAACACTATAATAATTAACCCGCTCTTCGAAAAACTCTTTGGGAGCATGGTTGAGCATCAAATTAGTATTTGGTTAGGAAAAGAGGGAAAGAGGGAAAAAGGTCAAGCAGGCTTTAGACCAAAACACTCTACCATCAACCACTGCATTACACTTAGACACTTGATTGAGAAAGTTTGGGATAGGCAGGGTGGTGAGGTCTTTTACTGCTTTGTAGACTTCAATAAAGTGTTTGACACTATTCCTAGAAGCAAGTTATAATCTAGAATGGAAGAATTGGGAATTCCAAAAAAGCATAGAACTATTGTTCATACGTTATATGATCAGGTACGAGCTAAAATTAGAACTAAAGAAGGAATGTCAGAATGTTTTGGAAGTGACATTGGCGTCAAACAAGGATTCCCTCTCTCACCTATATTATTTGGGTTGTATATTGACAAATTAGAGGAATGGTTAGACAATTTTGGTGGGGGAGGAGTTGAATTGACCAATTATGTAATAAAATTACTTCTATATGTTGATGATCTTATTCTAATTGCAAAAGTAGTGCATGTTTTGAGGGACCATTTGAAAGCTCTTGAGTTATTTTGTTAAGAGGTTGGGATGCAAGTGAACACCAGCAAAACTAAGGTTATGATATTCACCTTGAAGAGAAAGAAGGAAGTTATAGAATTTGTCTTTGAAGGTAGTCCCTTACAAGTGGTTAATGATTATAGGTACCTTGGCCTTGATTTTCACTCTAAATTACAAAATAGATATAGGAGTGTTGAATTATGGGACTGGAAAACTAAGAAAACTCTCTTTGGGTTGTTAGTGGTGCTAGTGGTTCTTTATGGTTGTGAATTTTGGGGTGGCAATACTTAAGCAATGAAGTGGACATAAATTGAAAGACTACAAAAAAATCTAATCACAAGTAGCCTCAAAATAAAATTGTTTGTTCCCTATGAGATTGTCCTAGCTGAGGTTGGGGCCTTACATGTGGAGTCATTGGCTATGATTTGTTTACTAAGTTATCTAAAGAGGCTAGAGAACATGGAATTGTCTCGTTGGCCCAAAATAGTAGTAGAAGAAAAAATAAATAGAAGGAAGAGCACGTGGATGAAGAAAATAACAAGTGGTTGAGTAAGTGGGGTGCCAACATAGATAATTTAAAGAAAGCATGTGGCAAGGAAGTTATCAAGGAAAAAAGAGTATTACATCAAGCACTGTAATCCCTCGTATGACCATTCTTAAAAAAATTATATAGGAGCGAAAATAAAATGGAAAGAGAAAATGCTAATAGCTCAACTAAGAACTAGTTCACACCAACTAAGATGTGAAATTGGTAGGTGGATGACACCTAAAGAAGAATGGGTTGATCAAATATGCAGATTTTGTACTTTAGAGCTTATAGAGATAGAATGGCATTACATCGTGGAATATCCAACTTATATGGATATTCGAGTCAATTATATTAAGATTCTAAATGTGGAAACTTTATACAACTTTTTTAAAGCAGAGAAAATATCAAAAACTGTTGATTACTTGATAAAAATACATAGCAAAAGATCCAAGATCCAAAAGGAAAAGGAGATGAAGTGATTTTTGGGCAGTGGTTTCTATTTTGAGCTATTGTGGTGTTTCATTTTCTTATTGATCTGTGGGTCCCATAGGTTATTTGGCCTTGTGGACGTTATTAAAAGTCTTCATTCATTCATTGCAATGAACAGATTCTTTTGATTGCTCAATAACACTCAAATCTTGGTCTATTAAGAGCAAGTATGGTAGTATGCTTGATGATGATCATGCCATGTTGACACAATCGAATCTCTTTTTCATTCTCATTAGACCTTATGGGGGTACTCACAATGCTCTCAATTTCAATTCCTTAATAATGAATGTGCTTTCTCTTTCCTTCTTTACATATTTTGGGTTTTTGTTATCCAATTGTAGAGTTTTTCTTTCATATTTGTGGGGTGTTTTCATTTTCTTCTTCTACATGTTAATGGATTTAGGTGGCACAAACTATATTTTAAACCCTTAAAAAGTTTCATATTGAAAATGGAAAAATGGAATGTTATTGATTTTTCTAGCTTTAAGGGATTTAAAAGTTTTGTAGAATTCAAAATGGAAAGTTTTCATTATTGCTTGCTTTACAAAAGAAACACACCTTAAATCAGATGTAAATCCACTCATACACACCATGCCATGCTTCCATAAACACCGAAGCAAATATGCATTTAGTGTAAACAACCAAGTTCAGTCAAACCTGTGTAAACACCATTAAACATTTAAGTACACACTTCCTTTGATCCAAAGACAACTCATGAAAAATAAACATCACTTCAACACAATTTGGAATATTCCACAAACAACCTGAAATTCAAAAAAATCCTTTGCAAAAAATTTCACCTAAAGAATGTACACACCTATTACACTCAGATAATCTTCTACGTACACTGTAACTTAAGAAACCAACTTGCAGAGCACCAAATCATAAACAAATTCAACTGAAGATAGATATAAGTAGTAACTTCTAGAACCACAAGACCAAATGCCAAATGATAGAGAAATGTGGAGCAAAACCATTTCTCCCAGACACCACTACAACACAGTTCACACACTGGTGAACACAACTTTCATTGCACAATGATACATAACAAGAAAATCTAGATATAACACCTTTGAACACCTTTGACCAACATATCCAAACCACACAAGTAGATCTTCAACTCAGAAGAAATGCGGAGAAAAACTAGAACACTACTTTGTAATACAAAACACCTCTTCAACACACTATTTCCTCTTTTATTCAAATTTTCTCAAAAGCACTTGGAAACCAAGCACCAAAGATACATTCTCATTGTCTTCAGTACTTCCTCATAACCACCAAACCTACTGCAACATAGCAAATCAACCATACACATTCCTATCAAAGCAACACTAGAGGTTGATACTAGTAACACTTACTAATTACAACATAATGGAACTAATCAAAGCATTGTAATACACTTCTCAACTATTAATGCAAAAACATAGACTTCCAACTATCTCTCCATAGACCTGTTGACATCAAACACAAACATAAGCCTGTTGACATCAACGACAACACACACTCCTCATACTTGCAACAACCTCCCCCTTTGTCATTGATAGCAACACATGATGTGAAAACCCATCAACAACCAACACACAACTCCATACAAACTTTTTCTCTTTCTCCCCCTTGCATCATGCATTGTAATATCCTTTTTCTCTTTGCTCTCTGTCCCTTTCTTAGCTAACTATTTCCTTTCTCACATTACTTTCTCTCCCTCTTTGACATCAATAGCAAAGGGTGGCACATCTCTCTCTCACTTTCCTTTTGACATCAACCATAATTGTACCTTCTCCCCACTGCTATGCAACTCCCTTATCCTTTTTACTACTCTGCATACCCCCCCTTAGGAGCACACAACAAGCTATACCAACCAACAACCACTGCACATATCCTTTGACATAGCTAAAAACATTAACCTGCTATATAATGAAAACATTTACTCCCCATGAATGCAACAACCAATAATGTTACTACCTACTCCCCTTGAGAGGTAGCCAACAACATCAATCCAACACAAAGAATGAATCATGAGATCCACTGGACTGATGCATATCCTTATGCATCTAGTTTAAAGGAGGGGTAATAACCCCCAACTTCTCTCGAAGATACTCAAAATTATCCTTAGAAAGATCCTTTGTAAAAATATCAGCAACCTGATCCTTTGTAGGCACATACTCAAGCTTTGCTTCATTCTTTACAACTTTCTCTCTCAAAAAGTGATACCGGATTGATATATGTTTTTTCCTTGAGTGCATTACTAGATTCTTTTAAATGTTGATCACACTTGTATTATCATAGAAGATAGAAATTGGTTCATCATATGCCACTCTGATATCCTTCAAGGTTTCCTTCATCCATAACACCTATGTGCAGCAAGACATTGTTGCAATGTATTTTGCCTCTACAATAGAAAAATAAATTGAATCTTGCTTCTTTCTCAACCAAGAAACCAATTTTTATCCAAGGAAGAATGCACCACCACTTGTACTTTTCTTGTCATCAACACATCCTACCCAATGCATTTGTATAAGCACTTAAGGAGAAATTAGTATCTTTTGGATACCATAAGCCATGTTCTAGAGTGCCCTTCAAGTATCTAAATATCCTCTTCATTGTTGCAACATGTGACTCTCTAGGATATTTTTGAAATCTATCCACAATACAAACTACAAGCATGATATCTAATCTATTAGTAGTCCTCCAATCATTGATCTATACTTGCTTTGATCAGACTTAAGAGTTTCATCATTCTTGCTCATCTTACAACTAGTAACCATAGGTGTACATACCAGTTTAAAATCTTCCATTTCAAACTTCTTCAACATTTCTTTGACATATTTTGAGTGTGAATGAATACAACTTTATCTTTCCAATTGATTTGTAGTCCAAGGAGGAAATTCATCTCCCTAAACATTAACATTTTGAAACTCATTCTGCATCTATTCTAAAAAAAATTTGCACATAGCTTCATTTCCTCCAAAGATTATATCATCAACATATACTACCACAATCAAGATTTGATCTTTTTCAACTTTGAAGTAAAGATTACTATCTGTGGTACCATTATTGAATCCTTGTTGTAACAAGTACTTTTCCAACCTTGCATACCAAGCTCTAGGAGCATGCTTCAGTCCAAAAGTGTCTTCTTCAATCTGCAAACCATATCCAATTTGTTTGAGAACTAAAATCCTTTTGATTGTTCAATGTATACCTCTTCTTCCAATTCACCATTCAAGAAAGTAAAATTTGAGATAAACCTGAAATCTTTTGTGTTGCAAAAGCCAAAAACATCCTGATAGCTTCCATTCTTGCCATTGGAGAAAATGTCTCCTCAAAATCTATTCCTTCCACTTATGAGTAGCCTTTACACACAAGTGTCCTTGTTTCTCACAACTTCTTCATTATCATTTAGTTTGTTCGGAATACCCACTTAGTTCCAATTACATTTTGTTTTCAAGTCTTGAGACAAGTTACCAAGTCCGATTCTTTTCAATCTACATTAGTTCTTCTTCCATAGCCTTGAACCAATACTCATCCTTGCATGCTTCAATCACTATTTTAGGTTCAACTTTTGAAAGTAAAAATAGATTTACCTATTCTTCAGTCATGGTGGATTTTTGCCTTGTCAAAACACCTTTACTCTTGTCACCAATTCTTTGATCTTCATAATGATTCTTATACACATACTTAGAAGTCTTAGGGATCCTTTTCAGAGCATCTTCCTCTTCAATTTTAACTTCTTTTTCCTTACCTACATCTCTATCATTTTCTCTGCAAGAGGATTCATCTAATTCATATCCATTTATCACCATTGAGTTCTTCTGTAAATCTTCATCAACCTTGGCACTTGCACTCTTAACAATATTCTTTAGCATCTTGTTGTAGCATCAGTAAGCTTTACTTTTAGTTGAATATCCAAGGAAGATACCTTCATCAGATCTTGTATTAAAATTTCCTAAGTTCTCTTCATCTTTAGATTTTGCATCTTAGCTTGCTTAACCTTATCATCTCCTTCATAAATGCTTTCCAACTTTGTCTAGATCTCTTTAACAATTTTTAGATTCATAACTTGAACACAAGTTTAGTATTAGAAACACCACTTAAAAGAGCATACGTTGCTTTACCATTGTTCTCATAGGCCTTGATCTCATTATCAGTACTTACACCATTTGTAGTCATAGTGTAAACAATCACAAAAAACTTCCAAACTCCAAATCCAAGAGACACCGAAAAACCTTCCATCCTTTTCTTTCAAAATGCATAATCTAATCCATCAAACAAAGGAGCATCTCTCTTGCATTCCATCCTAGATCTACCTTGAGTGATTACTCTTTCCTCCAATGAACCTTGCTATATAATACCAATTGTTGAATACACAATACAATTGAGAGGGGGGTGAATTAGTTGTTCATTAAAACATCAAAACCCTCATAAACATTTAGATCCACAACAACTTAGTTAACCCTTAATCTATTAGAATAATTTAACATGAAAGAAAATAATTGAAATTGAAACACATCAACACCATGCACACTAGAACACCATATTTATGTGGAAAACCCAAGAAGGGAAAAACCACAGTGAGGATTAGTTCACAATATAAAGTAATTGCAACACCGAGTACAATAGGCTCATTTCCAGAGGACTCACTACCCAAAAGAAAGAATGGCTCATTGCTAATAACTCACTATCAAATTACAAAAAATATGAAAGAAGAATGTTATAGTGATAAAATGATCTGAATGCAACATAGAGTTCCACCATAACATCACCAACACATTTACAATATCTTTGAATATTGTAGAAACCTTCTGCTCACTGCTTCCAGAAGTCTAACTCATTGAAGCTCACACTGCACTTCATAAATTCACACTTCACAACTCTACAATTCACATCACTCACATCATACTTCTTCTACTTTCATCCTTCATCAACACAACACTTATTTACACCTTCTTCAACCTTGAAAACAATATCCAAGATTGGCTATGCACCTCAACCATGCAAATTCAAATTAGGTCGAAACCAAAACATTCTTGCGGTGAAAAGGAATGAAGGTGGACCAAAAAAATCCTTAAATTAAACCTAATTCCACTCGTACACACCACACCATGCTTCCATAAAAACCAAAGAAAATCCGCATTTACTGTAAACACCCAAGGTGAGCCAAACCCATGTAAACACCATTAAACATTTAAGTACATGCTTCCTTTGATCCAAAGACAACTCGTGGACAACACACATCACTTGAACACAATCTAGAATATTCCACAGACACCCTAAAATCCAACAAATTCTTGTGCAACAACTTTCACCTGAAGAATGTACACACCCAATACACTCAAATAATCTTTCACACACTGTAACTTAAGAAACCAACTTTTGGAGCACCAAACCACAAGAAAATTCAATTGAAGATAGATATAAGCAGTATTAGCACACTTCCAAAACCACAAGATCAAAAACCAAATAGAAAAGAAATGAAGAGAAAAATTATTTCTCCCAAACACCACTACAACACAGTTCACACAAGTTTCATTGCACAATGATCCAGAACAAGAAACTTTGGATATAACACCTCTGAACACCTCTGACCAACATATCTAAACTGCACAAGTAGATCTTCAACATAAAAGAAATGCAGACAAAAATAGAACAATGTACTATGTAATACAAAAAACCTCTTCAACACATTGTTTCCTCTTTTATTCAATTTTACTCAAAATCACTTGGAAACCAAGCACCAAAGACATATTCTCATTGTCTTCATTACTTCCTTATCACCACCAAACCAACTTCAACATAGAAACTCAACCATAGACATGCTTATCAAAGTAACACTAGATGTTGACACCAATAACTCTTACTAATGACAACATAATGAAACTAATAAAATAAGACTAATTAAAGCATCATCGTACACTTCTCAACTATCAATGCAACAACATAGACTTCCAAAAATCTCCCCATAGATTTGTTGACATCAAACACAAACATAAGCTTTTTGACATCAATGACAACACACACTACTCATACTTGCAACAAATGTTTGATAGTTTTGATTTTTATAAGACTAGAAGTAAGCATGTTAAGGAAGAAAGCATAGAAGGTATAAAATTAGGAACTAAATCAGCTCCTAAAATTATTTATATCGGTAAGAAATTAAAACCAATAGTTGAAGGCTTGGAGCGGAGACTTGTTTTAGCATACCATTCCATTGGATCTTGGTACAAAGTCATTCAAAAAAATCAACACACTATTAACCCTATTGTTTCCCCTCAAATGCATAAGGAATTGATGAAACTGAAAGAAGGGGGTATTATTAAACTAATCAAACATTCAAAATGAGTGTTTAACCTAATTCTGGTTGAAAAATAGGTTGTGCATGGATTTCATAAATTTAAGTATTAACTCCCTCAAGGAAATTTGTCTATTATTAGATGAAATATGGAACATTTAATGTGGTGAATGACATGGTTAGAGTTAATGTCTATGATGGACGACTTCTCAAGTTACAATTAGGTCATGGTTAAATATTTTGAGCAATGTAAGACAACCTTTACTATGCCATGGGGAACTTTATGTTTGAATACCATTTGGGTTGAAGAATGTTAGAGATGCATTTCAAAAATCCATGGATGTAGCTAATTTGGGACTTACAAATGAGATAATAATTACCTACCAAGAAGATTTGATTGATTACTCCAAGGATCAAAATAATCACTGCAAAGACTTGAAGTACATATTTCAATCCAAAGAAGTACATTTTTTGTGTGGAAGAAGGCAAGATCCTTAGGAATATTGTGTCTAAGGAAGGGGTAAGGATTGATCTAGAATGTGTTGAATCCATTGATCTTATCCCTCACCCCAAAATAATTAAGGCAATCAAATATTTCTTTGGGCAGATAAAATTTGTTTGCAATTGTGTTCCCAATTGTGGTGAGAAGACAAATGTCATCTCTACAGTTTGAAGAAGGGACAATATTATAGTTGGGATAAGGAATCAATTGGTTCCTTATTAGAAATAAAATATGCACATGAGAAGGCACCAGTTCTAGCAATTCTAGACTATTTTAAGCCTTTCCAATTATTTTGTTTTGCATGTTTTTATACTATTACTATTGTTCTAGTGCAATAAAATGAGGATGGTTATGAAAATCCAATTGATTTCTTGAGAAAGTAATTGAGATATGTTGCATTAAATTATTCTATGATGGAGAAGCATGCCTATGCTTTTGTCACTATATTATAGGTGTTTGAATGTGTTCAGTCAATTTATTGTTATTCCAACAGTTATGAATAGTCAACATTGAGTACCCCACTAGTCTACTCAGGTTGCACTAGGCACAGTCAAAGGCCCGACAAAGTGTTGTAGGGGGCTATCATAGCCCCTTTGCCACATCAAGGGAATTTCATAGTGAAGCCAAAAAAAATGGGAATTACTATTTTGTTAATTTTGAAAAATGTTCATCATGTAGTTGCATGAGTCACACTTTCCTTTTTTGAAAAGTTTTCTATGAAAATGACACTACAACATAGATTCATTATCTTATCTAAATTCATTCTTTCTATATATTTTTGATGATTGTTGTATCAATGGATTATTTCAAATTAATGTTGAAGATCTTTTCCCATCATTATTTCTTGGTATAGTTTTATCAAATTTTCCATGTAAACATGTGTATTTATTGTTTATTGATTTTCTCTACATTTATTTGAACTATAAATTTTCACAATGATAGGGGCCAAGATCACTACTTTTGTGCCACATAAAATTGCCAAGGATGTCTTTGTAAAACATGAGGGATCATGAAAAGGTGCAAATGGATCAAAAGATATAAGAATATTATATGGAGGTATAAATAAAAGTTTTCAAAGGTCAAGACCTAGAAAAATTAATGGTTGAGGTAAATTTGAATACCATGTAAACTCTCACCCAACTATTGTTCCATGACAATTGAAGGAATGTTTGAGATATATGTTGCATTGAATTATTCTATGATGGAGAAGCATGCCTATGCTTTTGTCACTATATTATAGGTGTTTGAATGTGAAGTCAATTTATTGTTATTCCAACAGTTATGAATAGTCAACATTGAGTACCCCACTAGTCTACCAGGTTGCACTAGGCACAATCAAAGGCCGACAAAGGGTTGTAGGGGGCTATCATAGCCCCTTTGCCACATCAAGGGAATTTCATAGTGAAGCCAAAAAAAATGGGAATTACTATTTTGTTAATTTTGAAAAATGTTCATCATGTAGTTGCATGAGTCACACTTTCCTTTTTTGAAAAGTTTTCTATGAAAATGACACTACAACATAGATTCATTATCTTATCTAAATTCATTCTTTCTATATATTTTTGATGATTGTTGTATCAACGGATTATTTCAAATTAATGTTGAAGATCTTTTCCCATCATTATTTCTTGGTATAGTTTTATCAAATTTTCCATGTAAACATGTGTATTTATTGTTTATTGATTTTCTCTACATTTATTTGAACTATAAATTTTCACAATGATAGGGGCCAAGATCATTGCTTTTGTGCTACATACAATTGTCAAGGATGTCTTTGTACAACATGAGGGATCATGAAAAGGTTCTGATGGATCAACAAGATATAAGAGTATTATATGTAGGTATAAATAACAATGTTGTTCAAATGCCAAGGCCTAGAAAAATTAATGGTTGAGGTGAATTTGAATACCATGTAAACTCCCACCCAATTGTTGTTCCATGTCAATTGAAGGAATTTCCTTGGTACAAGGACATAATATTTTATTTAGAGAACCTAAATTATCCTCTTGAGTTGAATGATAAATAAAGGAGGACTTTGGAACTCAAAGATCAGAGGTATATGATTTTGGAAGGATAGATGATGGGGAGAATCCTAGAAGGTGTGCTCCTAAGGTGTTTGGATGGAGAGAATTAAATAAGAATTATTGGAGAATTTCACCATAGATTATGTGGTGGAAACTATATGTCAAAGACCACCGAACATAAATGATGAGGATGGGTTATTGGTGGCCCACATTACTTAGGGATGTAGCCAAACTTATGAAAATATGTTATGCTTGAAAAATGTTTTCTAACATCATAGAATTTATAGGTGCACTTCCCCTCATAACCATTTCAGTGGAGGCTCCATTCCAACAATACAGTATTGATTTCATAGGGGAAATGGAAGAAAAAATATAATAATGGATACAAGTGTGTTGGAAACTTGCAACCATTTAAAGAAAATTTCCACATAACCCAAAAGAGAAATCTATGCAACTAAGTATTCAAAATCCACATGCAAGAGAATAGAAAACATGCCCATAAAATATGACAGAAGATTATAATATCGCTAAATTGCACCTAGGTGCAATTCCATATTTTGACATTTATGCCTAGCATTTATGACACCTTGAGATATTTATGACAAAATACCATGGGTCAAAATTTCATGATTCTGACTCCATGTGGACAAGTGGCTATGCAACATAAGCTTGGCTACACATTTCCTGAGAATACAGGCCTTGGACGAATGCACAACACGAGGACATCTATGCAACGTGCTAGCGTCCTGTCTATTTCCCAAGTTTAAAATGCAAAATCTGAAAGATTAACCCTTGAGACACGTGTCTTGGTGGTTACACTCTGAAAGTAATGGCTCTTTTCCACCCTTGCAAGCATTAAAACCTCTTTTTTCCTTCCATTTGAAGGTTGGAAGACATGACACTAGCTCTTCACTTGCTCCAACTTTGAGATTTGCTCTTCTTTGATTGTAGTGCATCCACAGGCGAAGCCATGCTAGACTGAGTCCCTCCTAGTAGTAGTAGAAGCTCTCAAGAAAGCACTCAACAGTGCATCCATGTGCTCCAGAGAGGGGGGTAACAGTCTCTCTCTCTCGCTTTCCTTTTGTATTCATTTGTTTACTATTTCGTGGTGCAAGTTTTACTCCCAAGCAGGTATTTCTTTCACCACACGCTTATCATGGTGTGAGTTCTACTCTTGAGTGAGTATTGCTTTCACCACATGCTTTGTTTACTCCTTTAGCATTCCTTTCCAACTTGGTTGTCTATGGAGGTGGGAACACCAAAGCGGGGTCTAACTGAGGCAGGCCCCTACACAACCACCCAACAACTTTCTCCTCGGTCTTTTATGTGTAGATTAACAAAAGTAGCTTGGTGTGAAGATTGAAAGTTCTGAAAAAGGTAAGCTTCCTCCAAGTATCTTTGTATTTACTTAAGCATTTGGTGTTCTAATCAGTTAAGTAGTCCCATACAGACTTTTCCTAAGTTTGGAAGTAAGGCTTATTCTTATCTGTTGAGCTCCTGACTTCTCTGCCACTCAAGATGCTAGCGTGTATTTTAGATGACAACACACTGCTCTGGCATCCTAGAATTGCACTGACGTCTCCTGGCCAAGAGCTCCCTAATCTGAGATATAAATCCTCTGATCTTTCTCCCTCAATATATTTAATAGTCTTAGCTGAAAACATAACTAAATCTCAGTTCTTTGTCATTTCATTAATCTGCTATTTTGAGGTGTATAAGGGTAGTTCATTCTATGGTGATCTCTCAAGAAAGGAGAGACCCGTGTGTAGCGAATCCCTCTTATATCACATTTTGGTGAACTCAACATAAACGTCAAAAATTTCTTTGCGATGTTGCACATTCATGGTAATGGATTTTTTGAGGAAGATTTTGATATACTAGAAGATGGTCTAGATGATTTCTTAGAAGCACTCTCCCCTATCTGCAAATCTCCTGAACAAGTCTCCTCTCGACAGGCTGAGGGGTCGGTAAATGTGGTGGTGGTCTCAGTGGCTCCTCCGAGCCCCAAGAAACCCGTCATCTAAGTAACCCCAACCGACTCTTCTGTCTATGGAATCTCATGTCGTAGTGATTCACTGGACTTGTATTCAAGGTTCATGAAAGCTACAGTCTCTACATCTTATAACACTATTGGGAACACATATCCTACGAGGAGTAACAAACAAAATTTGAATCAACAACATTTTGTTCCTACTTCACAACCTTTTGTCACTACTCCTTTACCACCTTCTCAATTGATCCTTCCTTCAGCACCTAAGCCTTTGATCAAAGCATTGGGTGACTATGATCTTGTCGAGCAGCTTTGTGTTACTCCTGCTAAGATCTCACTTTGGGACTTGCTTCATACTACTTCGGTTTATCAAGAGATGCTTTAGGAAGCTTTAGAAAAGATCCTCTTTCCTTCCTCCACTAGGCCCACAAATATTAATTCGTTGTTGGACCATATTTGTATGGATTCACCGAATATCACGTTCCACTTGCAAGAACTCTTGCCTCCAGATGTGCAAAAGCAAGCAGAGCCCTTGATGATTATAGTCAATGTCAACAACATCGGTATTAGGCATACCCTCGTTGACATCGGTTCAACTCTCAACGTTTGTGGTATGGACCTACTACCTAAAATTAAAATTGACTTATCTTCTTTAGTAGCTTCCTCCTTGTACATTCATGGATTCGATACCGTTGGCTGCCAAGCTTTAGGTATGATAATAATACCTTTGGAGGTAGGCCTTGTTACCTTACCAACATTGGTCTATGTGATGCTTCACCCCTTACCATATAACCTCCTCTTAGGGAGACCTTGGATCCATGCTATGGGTGTGGTAACTTCTACCTTGCACTGTTCCTTGAAATTTGTCATGAATAATCAAGTAGTTATAGTTAAAGCAGATCTGGAAGGTGTTCACCTCTGTGAATTAGCCATCGTTGATCATGCTTCAACTATATCTACCCTCAAGAATTGTATTCCATATTTGACTGTCGATGCTATGGCATGTTCTTCATCAATACCCTATGTGGAAGTTGTCCCCAGGGCAAGTGTTGGAAATGAAGGACCGCCTAAGGAAGAAGATCCTAAATCTCCCTTGTTGACTTCTCAAACGAATGCTTTCCTTGGAGACGATTGGGGTTCCCTGAACTTTTTTGAATTCTTCATTGCATAATATAAGGTAAATCCCTCATGTGTGGACCTTCTAGGTCCCCTTAACACAAAGGTGGATAGTACTCTCGCAGAGGAGGAGAAGTGTAACCATGTTTAGGAGACCACTCCTTCCTGCACTGAGGAAAACAATCCACCTCCTACAAAAGAAATTAACATTTGTGAGCATGAAAAGGAAGGTGGAAGTACCCCCGTAGAGACGTTTGACATCCATTGGTGGAACAAAGTGCTCTATGTGGATCCACCACCCCCTGAATTTTTGCAAACTCACTATGGGTTTGGATATGAGCTCACTTCTCGGTATGGTTATAGACAAAAGGGCCTAGGATGTATCAAGCAAGGAATTCAGGTCCCTATCCATCTTAAGCTGCGACGACGCAATTTGAGACTAAGATGCTCCATTGAATAGTCTAAGAAAAAGCCTTGGTGGAGTGTTAATATGATTTTAGCCGAGCCATCAAACCTTGTTCACCCTGAGTTAATAGAGGAGAAGGGGCAAGCCAAGAAACCCCCTCTTGATTCCTTGTCTTTGAGCAAGCACTATAGAAGTTTCTAGGTGCTTATTCCTCGTTGCCTCCATATCATCACAAGAGATGATTCTCGTATCATTTGAATAGCCAAGCATACTTTGGAGGCACCACTAACAACATTTCCATACCTCATCATGAGGACCATAACTCCCTCCTTAAGGGGGACTCTATTGAAATCTCCATAGATACTACATCATATAAAAAAGTGACCAAAATCAGGAAATGTCTCTCTTTGGAAGAAGTAGACGAACACTCCAATCTCTTACGTTCTCATCCTAACATCTTTTCTTGGACATACGAGGATATGCCAAATATTGATGAATCTATAGTGGTTCACAATATCGTCCTGTGTCCCGATGTGAAGCCAGTTAAGCAAAAAATATGAAAGATCAATCCTAGGGTGGCATTAATGTTCAAGACTGAGATAGAGAAACTGTTGAAACTAGGCTTTATCCGTCCTATCAATTATTCCCCTTGGATTTCAAATATATTCATCGTTATCAAGCCTAATGGTCATATTCACATATATATTAACTTTTGAGATCTAAACAAGGCTTCCCTTAAAGATGATTTTCGCTGCCTAATATAGACATGATTGTCGACTTGATTGTAGGCCATGCATTGCTTTCTTTCATGGATGGCTTCTCAGGTTCCAATCAGATACGTATTAATTCGGATGATCAATACAAGACAACCTTTACTACCCCATGGGGTACTTTCTATTATGTGGTCATGCCCTTTTTATTAAAGAATGTGGGAGCTACTTACCAATGGGTAATGACCCTAATATTTCATGATTTTATCCACAATATTTTAGAAGATTACGTCAATGACATATTAGTGAAATCGGTAACCCATCAGGATCATCCCAAGAACTTGCATCTTATTTTCAAAAGAATCTGACTCTATAAAATGAGACTAAACCCCCTTAAGTGCATCTTCGGCGTTGACATAGACAAGCTTCTAGGGTTTATAGTCTCTCATCATGGGATTGATGTTGACACTTAAAAGATTTATGCCATCATTAACATGCCTCTGCCAAGGAATATTACTGAGTTGCAAAGTTTACAAGGGAAGATTCAAGCAATTTGCAGATTCATATCTCAGCTGGCTGATTGTACCCTTCCTTTCACTCACTTATTGAAAAATGACATTCGCTTCATGTGGGACAAGGAATGTCAAAAATCCTTTGATTCAATCAAAGCTTATTTGGCCAATCCACCTGTATTGATGAATTCTATACAAGATAGACCCTTTCTGCTTTACCTAGTTGTGGCGCCATATGCTTTGGAAACTATTTTAGCTCAATATGATGACATTGGGAAAGAGAGAGTCATCTACTATATTAGCTGCATCCTAGTTGACTATGAAACCCGTTATTCTTCCATGGAAAAACAATGCCTTGCTCTCGTCTTTGCTAAGCAGAAGTTGAGGCACTATCTCCTCCATGTTGAAACACACATCATAGCAAAAACAAATCTTTTAAGAAACATATTTTCCAGCACCAACTTGGCAAGGAGATTAGCGAAATTAGTTATGTTGCTTTTTGAGTTTGACATAAAGTTTGTTACTCATAAATCAATAAAAGGTCAAGCTGTTGCAGACCAACTTGCAGACACTCCCTCATCTAGCTCCTTTCCTAGCTTGGATTTATTTCCTAATGAAAACATTTTTGTAATCAATCACGACATTGAATGGAAAATGTATTTTGATGGATCAAGGTGTCAAACTGGTTCTAGGGTGAGCGTGGTTCTCATATCCTCAAAGGTAAACCAATTCCCCTATCCTTTCGACGAGATTTCCCTTGTACTAACAACATCGTTGAGTACGAATCCCTTATAGTTGGCTTATGTGTCACAATTGCGCTAAAAATCAAACATCTCCATATCCTAGGCGACTCTAAACTTATAGTAAACCAAATAATGGGAACCTATTAAGCCAGGCAAAGTAAATTGTCCCAATACTGAGCCTTGCCTTGTCTTTGCTTAAAGATTTCTCTTCCTTCACAATAGATAGTGTCCCTAGGAGAGAGAATAAACATGTTGATGCCATGGAAAGTGCAACTTCCTTGGTACCTTTTGAGGAAGATATGAAAGAATACCATTTCGTGGTTAAGGTCTTGCGAAACCCTGTAGTTCCTGAAGAACCTAAAGTCGAGTACCTTGTGTGTTCCCATGTGGACTTTGGGAAATGGTTTTCTGATATCTATAACTATTTAAAGATTGGAAAATTCCCTAATGGTGCGACAAAGAATGACCACACTCATGTAAGGAAGCTCTTGGTTCACTATGTTATCCTATTTGATGTCCTTTATAGGAAAGCCTATAATGGCTTGCTTCTCGGGTGCCTTACTAAAATGGAAATACCCCTCACCCTTAAGGAAGCTCATGCAGGCTCTAGGGGTGAAAATTTTGGTGGTAAATCCTTGGCAAGAAGATTGATACAAATGGGATACTATTGGAAAACGATGGAACAAAATTCCTTTGAATTTGTCAAAAAGTGCCCTTAATGTCAACAATATAGTCATCTCATTCATGCACCTTCCCAAGAGTTACAAAATCAAAATTCCCCTTGGTCGTTCGCTAAGTGGGGGTTGGATATTATTGGAAAGATATCACCCCCTCTTCCAAGGGACATGCCTTTATCATTACCACTACGGATTACTTCATGAAGTGGGGTGAGGCTATCCTGCTCCGATCAACGAATGTAAAAGCTATTTGTAGTTTTCTTATGAACAACATTATTTCTCGATTTAGATTTCCCACTACGCTTGTTTATGACAATGGTACACCATTTAAGAACAAATAAGTGAAGTAGTTCCTTGAGAAATTTCAAATCCAACATAGGTTTTCCACACCCTACTATCCACAATCTAATGGTCAAGAGAAAGCGTCTAATAAAACTCTTGAGCTTATTCTCCGTAAAACCATTAAAAAACATGGTAAATATTGGCACATTCAACTGACATATGCTTTATGGGCCTATCACATGAGTGTTTGTACGACTATGGGAACAATTCCCTATAACCTCGTGTATGGCACCAAAGCTATCATGCCTTTGGATTTGGAAATTTCATCTCTACGGGTTTCCCTTAAGGGGCTAATTGATAATGAGACCTATCAATTTAACCATTTGCATTAGCTGGAGATGCTCGATGAGCATCGTTTATGATTCCTCAAACATCTTAAAGCTTATCAATGGTGGTTATCTAGATAGTACAATCAAAGTGTGCTTCGTAGAACCTTTAAAATAAGAGATTTAGTCCTCTATGAAAACCAGAGAAATGTAGATGCACCACCCGACTAGAGAGGAAAGTTTAGTCCCAATTGGTTAGGCCCTTACATTGCGATATTTGTAAATGGTTCAGGCACCTATGGGTTCTCATCCATGGATGTAACACCTTTAAAAGAACCTATCAATGTGATGCATCTTTGTCGATATTACGCGTAGAGTTCTATGTGTCGTCTATGTGGTGTTCTCTCTACAAAAGGGAAGTAGCACTACGTATGTTGACATTGTTCATTAACACATTATGACATTTTTTGTGTTATGAATGACTATGTGCATGTGTGTATATGTGTGTCCATTATATCATCATTGTATTTAATTAGCATACAATTATGCGTGTTTATTATATCATATTAGCATCTAATATGGGCATACATCCACATGAGAATATAACATCCTTAGCATAAACATATGTGATGAAAATAAAGAGCATACATATCCAGATAAACAATGTCATGAAACCAAAATCGATGTATCCATATATATATATGCAATCTATGTATCCAATGCCATGTACATGTATCGGGCCACTACTATAAAAAATGAGTGGTTGTTGAATATATGTCTATACAAAAAGATCCACAATATATATGAATGTATAAGCAATACTGATGATGAACCCTTGATCACTGCGGTGCATGGCTCCTAGAGTCCTTTGGCTCTGGCGGATGCTCTGGAAGCCATGGGAGGGGATGGATGGTGGTCATGGAGTGTGAGCGATGCAAGCGTGATACAAACATAGCTACCCGCATCCCCCTGATCTCCCCCTGAAGAGAGGATATTGTTAGCTTTGCCCTCACAACTAATCACATAGTAGCTAAACATTTGTTGGGATCATAACCATTGATTGCCTACCAAGATCAAAAAGATGACTCTGGAGGGCATCACGCACCTACTTAGTGGCATCAACCCTCCTCACTATCATATCTTGCTCGGCGAGTGTCGTCTATAGCTCCCCTGATAGCTAGTCATGCTTCCCTCTAGTAGCCATTAACTTTGTAGTGAGCTAGACGATCTCTACGCCCCGCTCCTCATAAGCAGTCTATAGGAATGAAACCAACTCCAAACTAGGGGCATGACATCTTCTGAGATATTAGCCAATATGCCTCAAAACTAGCGATCCTAAATCACATCTGGCCGAGGGTAACCTCACGAAATACACTAAGCTATGGAGCCCTAATCCATCCCTATGTGTCCTACAGCCATAGAAAGGAAAAAGATATCAATATCATGGCATATATAGATGTACATAGCATAAAGCGAGAAAGTAGAAAACATAAACAATGAATCATGTATCAAATTAGTACCACAAAGCTGCCATGATGGGTCGGGGTGAGGATCGGTGTTAGGACCTATGCTTCTAGTCTTGGTGGTTTCTCCCGATCTTGCTAGCATAGTACTTGAGGAAAGAGATGGAGATTATCCGAAGAGATGGGTGTAGGCTGGGGAATTTGACCTCCCTTTGCTTGCCTTGGCCTCAGTGCTATTGCCTCCTCCTACTGAGGTACCTCCTCCTCCCTAGCTTGTTGCCAGCCTCTCCTCCTGTCCTGCGGCAGCTGGGAGGGAAAGTCCTCCTGCGGACCAGGATCTCCTCTCAGAGCATCCTCACCAAACACAAGAGCAGGACGATGCCTCTCCCACCACTACATAAATTCCATTGCCACCTTGACATTGTCTACCATTGATAAGGGTGGTAGATCATGGTCAGGCTCATCATCATCAGAGGGGACGATATCTATAATAGTGGGGCGAGGGAAATCCCCAACCCTCGTCGTACTCCTGTGGGCCCTGGTATATATAGGCACATCTATCGGTATGGTCTGAGGTTGGCCATGCTGCGGCATGACTTGACTCTAGTAATAGGGTAATATCACAAAATCCCTTTGGCTGACCAAAAAGAGATCTGACTATAGGTTTCTTAGGTACTTGATGTCATCTACAAACCTGAAATCGAGATAGGGTCTCCATCAAACCCCATCCGTAGTAAGGGTATCAAACTATAACTGCCAAAATAGTAAGTCTCCAAACCTCCACTAACCTCTCATGTCATACCAGTGGGCCATGGGGATTTGATACGACTGTTGCTAGGGAAAATTGACTGGCCAGGTGCACATGATGTGGGCAAAGGCCAACACCTGCAAAAGAGTGCATGTTGTGAGGTTGCAATACTCATAGTGTATGTGCTGGCCTAGCTCTTAGTAGAGGTGTGCAAGATGCTATGCCTCAAGGAAAAAATGATCTTGTTCTCCACCATCTCCCTGATTATATGGATGAGGCCCCCGTGTAGGTGCGAGCCTCACCCATCTATCGCGATCTAAAAGGAAACAATAACAACCATGACTCAGGGGATCAAT
>VDFB02252616.1:3068346-3186480 GCA_007258455.2 Sequoia sempervirens | reverse complement strand
TGTTGGCAGTTGAAACAGGAAATATGCAACAAATGGTGCATTGTTTGGAAAAGAGGGGGAAGAAAATTATTTAAATTAGTTTATAAATGCACCTAAGACTAGTTCCTATGATCATTTTACATGCATGGAATAGAGAGGAAATAACAATATCAAGAAAAAATAGTTCCTACGATCATTTTACATGCATGGCACAGTGAGGAAATAACAATATCAAGAAAAAAAATGTAAACTAACCCCATAAAGTGGAAAATTTATTTCAAAAGACTAATCATTTCATTCTAATGTAAGAAATGTATCAGAATACTGAAGACAATCTTTGAATATTACCTAGGAGGATATGGGTTGCTTCCCAATCCTTAGCCCATAAAGTTCTAGAGTTATCACAAAAAACTAATAGTAATACTAATCTTGTCATTCTAATACAAGCAATAAAACAAACAATGAAAATGGTATTTCAATCTTACCTGATCACTATGGGTTACCTTGCAGTTTGCAACCCCCAAGAAGAATAAAAATGCAATAGAACAAAAACATTGAAGTGCACAACAAAGAATACAATTCTAACAATAATTATGGTATGATGCATGGAAGCTTACACAACACAATGTGCAAGGGATTCTTGCTGTTAGGTTTAATGAAACCATAGACTATAAATATCTACAACACTCTAAAGTAAATGGTAAAATACATATAATACAATGGATATTGTGATTGCAAGTTGGAAAACACAATGTGAGGTGAGTATATGTCTGCCAAAACACAATGGCATGCCATAGATAAGCAAACATACATACAAACAGTTCATTTCCTTGTCTATGGCTTGTCATGTCATTCCAATCACCATGGTGTTGGAATTCCATGACAATAGATCTACTATTATGCTTTGATAGTAAACACAGAATGTTTTCCAACAACCATATACATGCATAGAGTGATTCAAAGTTGGAAAATACAGTGTGAGGTGAGTATATGTCTCCCAAAACACAATGGCATGCCATAGATAAGAAATCATACATAGAAATAGTTCATTTCCTTTTCTATGGCTTGTCATGTCATTCCAATCACCATGGTTTTGGAATGCCATGACAATCTAGATCTACTATTATGCTTTGATAGTAAACACACAATGTTTTCCAACAACCATATACATGCATAGTGTGATTGCAAGTTGGAAAACACAGTGTGAGGTGAGTATATGTCTGCCAAAACACAATGGCATGCCATAGATAAGCAATCATACATAGAAACAGTTCATTTCCTTTTATATGGCTTGTCATGTCATTCTAATCACCGTGGTGTTGGAATGCCATGATAATCTAGATCTACTATTATGCTTCGATAGTAAACACACAAGGTTTTCCAACAACCATATACATGCATTCTATAATTGCAAGTTGGAAAACATAGTGTGAGGTGCATATATGTTTGCCAAAACATAATGGCAAGCCATAGATAAGCAATCATACTTACAAACAGTTCATTGCCTTGTCTATGACTTGTCACGACATTCCAATCACCATGAAACCACATTTCTTTGAGGCAATTTTCAAATTGTTTACTACCTTGTCTCTGTTGTTGCTTACTATTATGCTTACTACTATGCTTTCATAGACAAGGCAATGAACTATTTGAAAAAATGCCTAAACAAATGTGTTCTCTTGGAATGCCATGACAAACAAATGCAATTTGTAGCTGCAATTATCGCTCTAGTATGAATGAATTAATATCTTTGACAATAGTATTTGGTTGCATAGGTGGAGTTCCCTATAGTTGTGGGTATAGTTTCACAATATATTGTTGATACCTCTATTGAAGATGACAATATATATCTACAAGCCAAACTGCATTGCTTATTAAATAAGGTGTTTCCCATTTTATAACAAAATTTGGTTAGGGGGCCTTCATTAGGGGGCCTTCATCTACAAATATCACTCTAATTATCATTATATATAGGCAATTATCACTCTAACTATCTACATTTATTTTGTAAAAATAGTGCGAGATGAGAATGTCTTCCAAAACATAGTGGCAAGCCATAGATAACCAATCACACATAGAAATAGTTCATTTCCTTTTCCATGGCTTGGCATGGAATTCCATTAACCATGAGACCACATTTCTTTCAACCATTTTTCCAAACACTTCATTACCTTGTCCGTATTGTTGCATACTATTATTGCTTTCATAGACAAGGTAGTGAACGGTTTCAAAAAATACCTCAAACAAATGTGCTCTCATGGAATACCATGACAAAAAAACACAATTCGCAGCTGCAATTATCACTCTAGAATGAAGAAATTAATATATTTCAGAATAGTACTTGGTTGTGCAGGTGAAGTTTCCTATAGTTGTGGGTATAGTTATTACCTATGCAATGTGAACTAACTGCATAACTGATTTTAGGTTGACTACAAAAAAAAACTATATTGTGATTGAAATTTTGTCATCTATCTATAAGCATCTACTTATTAGTTATGCAATGTGAAGTAATGCTTTCGGTTTGAAAGATGTGCAATGCAATGAAATGGAAAACACTGGGTGTTTATAAAATTGTAACCCACATCACAACATACCCAAAACCTCATGGTTTTCAAGCCTGTATATGTACATGTGCATTACAAATAGCAAGAACACCAATTTCTTGACATTATCACTGATAATGAATAAACTTGTTCAAAGTGGTGAAACACAGTGTTAATGCTTCTTGGAAAACAATGGGTGTTTATAAAATAGTGCCTTTCATTACATTCCTAAGGTCTAAATAACAAAAGCTTGTAAAGACATTCATTTTCTTTTCTAAGATTCTAAGATGCAAAACAATGGGTTTTATAAAAACCACAACCCACTTAAAGTTTGAAAACAATTTACAAATAAAAACCCTCATAACATTTTAAACCCCTTTACAACTAAAAACCCAAATGATTAAAAACCCCTCAACTCACTTTTTTTAGTCTCCCCTTACTCTCCAACTTTTCACTTTCAACCTGCAGAATGATAGAGCAGAATACACAGTGTCAAAGGTAATGGGTGTTTATAAAATGGTTTGCATTTCATACATTCCTATGGTTTTAATAACAAAAGCTTTTGAAGACATTCATATGTTTTCTAAGATTCCAGGTTCTCAAAACACTGAGAAACTTGCAACCCACAACAACAATGGAGGTATATACATACAAAAACGCATGAAACAATACATAAAAACTTTCACCATTGCATACAGTCAGTTAGAAACCCCTTACCTCAAGTTGGTTGGTCCTCTCCCCTGCCTGCAATGTGCCCTTGCTCTCCAACATTTTGATTTCAACCTGCAGAATGAGAAAACCCAAAGCAAAGCATATTTTCCATGTTTCTTCCAAGAACAGTACTCGTTACAATTTAAACTGCATGTCTTAATCACATCACCACCCTTCTCGCATGTAATGGATAACTTCTCACACAAGGCAAAAAAATGCTGATGTAATTCGGCGATGGGACACCTCCTCGCTTCCCGTGACATTTCCTTCCATCTGTCACTTCTATCATCCATCTGGCGGGCCCCACACTACGTTGTCTCTTCATGTTATGTATGTTACCATGTATGTCATTATGTATGTTTTCATGCATTTTTGTATGTACATAGGTGCTTTTTGTCTAGGAGTTAGCCGGCTCCTACTCACAATGCCCTCAATTTTAATTCCTTAAAATTGAATATGTTTTTCCTTTCATTCTTTATTTATTTTGGGTTTTTGTTGTTTGATTGTGGAGTTTTGCTTTCATAATCGTGGAGTGTTTTTATTTTCTTCTTCTATGTTAATTATTTTAGGTGGCACAAACAATATTTCAAACCCTTAAAAAGTTGCACATTGAAAATGGAAAAATGGAATGTTGTCAATTTTTCCAACTTTAAAGGATTTAAAAGTTGTCGATGTTTCCAACTTTACAAGATAAAAAATCATTGTATTTATCTTCAAGAAGTGATAAAAATTTGTATAATAATCTTCATAAGTGATAAGGATAGATATTGATTACTTTGTTTTTTATTTTATTGATTTTTTGTAGACAGATGTTGAACATCCTTTAACAATTGTAGAATGCCTCTCAACATAATAAGGAAGAGGATATTTCGGATAATTTTATTTTAATAATGGATTCAAAAGTTTAGTTGGGGCAAGGGGCCTAGCTCAATTGGCTAAAGCATCATGTTGCAAGCAAGAGGTCACAAGGTCTAGTCTCCCCCGCCCTCGTGGTATCAGAAGGCGTGTCACACTAGCATCACTGATCACATGAAAGAAGTTTACCAGATGTATTGCAGTTTCAATTCTTGTAGTCTAAGCTTATGATAGAATATATGAGAATATCATTCTAAAAATGAAAAAATGGTTAGCTTTTGAACCTTAAATTTTTGCACACATTCAAATGCTATTTAAATATGTCAATGTCTATTTAGTAATTAATAATTCAAGTTTTTATTCATTCTTTCTATAACATTCAAACATTTAGGGATTGTATTTATCTCCATTGATGTATGTCATTATGGTGGATGCCTTGGGATAATTATTATAAATAGCTAATTAGTTGAGACTTGTATCTTGCATTTTTATTCTTTGTATTAATGTTGTCAGTCATTTGCATTTTGGTAATGACAATTTTTTTTTATAGAATTTAGGATATGAGTTAAATAATAAGCTTGATATTTTAAATCTATATTGCTCTATTTCTAGGTCTCAATTGGCCCATCATAAAATATAATACTTGATGACACAACATGGCTCCACTCCTTAATGGTTTCACAAAAATTAGAAGTAGATCAAACATGATGAGATAACTCATATCTTGGCATCTTGTTTGAACAAGGAGTTTCATCAACTAAGATGTTGAATTGGTACTTGAGTAGAATCAAAAGTAATTACTCAATTGGAACAAAAAATATATTGCATTGATTGCCAAATTCAGTTTGTGAATAAAATCCTTTTTGAATAAATATCTTTTGTTGACTGATAAAATTTATTTTGTTGAGGGAGTAAGATCAAGATAAAAATAATGTGTGTCAGACCCAAATTGGATTCAATTTAAGGTATGTAACCTTGATAGTAATCTGAATTTTTTTCTATATAACATATATGGTCCAATAAAATAGAGGAAAAAGCTTGATTATGGGTAGCTTTGGCCCAAAATATTAATTTGAACAAGGAGTGAATAATATTTGAGGGGATTTTAATGTCGTACTTAGAATGAAAGAAAAGAATGGAGGATACAAGAAGGAAACTCAAACAATAAAGGATTTCAAAGAATTTATATACACCAACTCACTGGTTGACATAGAAACAAAATGTGGTTGGTATGCCTAGACCAATAGAAGAATTGGGTTTGTAAATATTATCAAAAGATTAGATAGTTTTTTCCTCTCAGCCAACTAGATTACCTCATTTGAGACTTGGGAGGCAAAGGTTCTTTCACATTCTAACTTTGACCATTACCTAGTGGAAAATATCCATCTCCAAGGATAAAACACCAATCCAAAGCTACTTTAAATCTAAAGTTACTAATATGGTGTTGAACAAAATCTGACCTAATACTTCAATATTTTTTTTGTAATGGCATAAAATTGCACCTAGTGTAATTTCCCATAATATTACATCACTTTATCCTTACCTTAAAAATGCAACCTTGCCTTTCACATGTGTCCTTATCATTTTCTGTTAGTAAGGGAATTTTTTTTGAGGACTCTCATGCATCGCGCAGATGTCTTTGTGCCATGTTGGCATCCTAACAGGATTCCTAAGTCAATGACATTGGAGGCATTACATTCTTTGCCACCCTACAAATTGTAACACCCCTTGGAAGCCTTGACGACCTAAAAATATCTACTTACCTCCAAAATAGCTTTTGAACTTCATTCTATCCATTCTATCAACTCTCTCTCAATTCTCTCAACTTCCATTCACTCAATCGTCACTCTTGTTCTTCTCATTTCACACTCTACACCATTGTTTCTACTTCTACACCATTGTCTATTGCAAGTTTTAGGTTTCATACTATTGATGCGGTGGTTTTGCTCCATGCCTTCCTCTCTCAGCTTCTCCAAGCATGTAGAAAGGAGGGTAACATATTTATTTACTTGCGTTGTCTTGTTTATAGAGTAGCATTTAGATTGTCTTTGCATTATATAATCTACATGTCTATTTCCATTTCTTTATTATTTTATTTATACTGTGGTGTATATCAATTGTCCATGGAGGTGGAAAAACAAAAATAGGGGTTTGACTAAGGCAAACTCCAAAACACAACCACAACACTTTTTTGTTGTTGTGTGTGTTAGTACACTCTGTTCATGAGGAGCTTGCAGGAGACTGGACATTTTGTGAGTTGGTATTATTCTTCCTTTTCTTCCATCACTTCGTTATTAGATAATTTACCTTTCAAGTTATAGTATTCTTCTTGTTATTTCCTTTCATTGTTAAATCAAGACTCTCATGTTGTTAGCATGCCTTGTGAGTTTTAGTCTATAAACTCTACTCTCTATCTATACGAGACACCAAAGCACCTTTGATATGACAACACATTGCACTGTCATTTATTTCATGCACTAGATCCTCTAGCTAAGATCCAATCAGTTCATAGTCTGAGACCTCTGTAGTCCATTCACCCGTTTCTCAAAACCCTCCATCAAAAAATATAAAAAACTAAACTAAACTTTCCCTTGCTTTTCAGTCTATTTCCTTTTGATTAGTCTTGAGGTAGTCTGAAGGTGACTAAGGGTAATTCACTCCCTTTGCACCCTATTCATCTTGGGACTTTGGAGTAGTGAATCCCCTCCTTCACATTTTGGTGAACTTGGCGTTAACTTTCTCCTTTTCATTTCTTTGTGTCAAATTTTTTTCTCTCAAGTCTTGGGTGTGTTATAGATTAGTGTGTTGTGAAGCTTTTATGAGATTTACTACACAATCTACAACCTCCAAACTTGTTTTCAGAAGAATTCTTTGACACACAAGAATGGAATCTAGGAAAGTCGGTTCTAGTCAAACTGGTCCCTCTTTTGAAGAAGTACTTTCAAGTTTGTCTACCGAATTTTCTAGTCCCCTTGGGGGAGCTATCACTCACATTCCTACCCCCAGTTTCTCCCTCCACTTCTTCTATGGAGGAAGAAGTTTCTCCTGAGGTTCTTACGAAGAAACACCTTTCCTTATAAAATAGGCTTGAGGAGTTTGAGCAGTATTTGGAAAAAGACATTAATCTTTCCCAAGCGGCTACCATTGTCATTAAATTGAGAATCATGTTGGACAAGGATCAGAGAGGCATAGAGCTCCTCTGAGGTATCACAGACATTGTGGATACCCACATCCCAACCTATAACTCTAACTTGAGTGTTACCCAAGATGTTGGCGAGCCAAGACCATTGTGAAACAACTAGAAGTCTTGATATCTAGAGTTTCAGTATTTATGTCTGAGACGGGTCCTTCTGTTAGCAATGGTAAAATTATAATATTACCATAGATCAATGCAAAGAAACTTGTTTTTAATGATCAGGTAATGTCTTTTATACTTGACACTAATGTTGTGATAGTCACATCTTGTATACCCTCTACATGCATATCAACCAATTGACATAGCTCAATCCTTTAGTCAATTAAAATTTTAAGTGTCAATCATAGAACTACTAAGGATCCTTGAGCATAGGAAAAGGACATTGTTATACTCAATGCCCCTACCACATTTGATTAGCTTGATGAAATTGCAGTTGTTTCCAATGACATGGAAAACAAAGTCAATGTATAAGAGACCCCAAAAATATATTTGGGTATTATTTTTGTAGGTAACAAACAAACCATTAATCCATTTTATATATCTCTATTAATAAATGGTTGGTTGGTCCATAACTGTATGCTACATTCTAGAGAATCCAAGTATCCAATAAGGTGATGTCATTATAAGCTATGAACCACCTAAGACTATAACTTTTAAATTCCTATGGTAAGTTCTATGGCATTGATTCTCATGAGGTAAATGTAATTGGGATAGTAAATAATGTTCTAGTACAACTTGTTGCATACCTAGGTAAGACTTTTTCAATGGATATTATCATACCTAGGTAAGACTTGTTCAATACCTAGGTAAGACTTGCTGCATACCTAGGTAAGACTTGCTGCATACCTAGGTAAGACTTGTTGCATACCTAGGTAAGACTTTTTCAATGGATATTATTTATTATCCATCATATTTTAATATCTGATAAGAAAATTACTCTTGATTTAGTGCTCCAACATATTCATTTGAAACATGACCGATTTTGGAATATGCATTTCAACGATGCGTGTTCAAAAGAAGTCAATGGTGTAGGAATTATATTGGTGTCCCCTGAGGGAAAAGAGTATAGTTTCACTTTCATATTGAAATTTGAATGCACTGAAAATTTAGCAGAGTGTGAGGCTCTACTTCTCCATTTAAATGTGGCTTCAAAATGGGATCAAATGCATCAACATGCATGGTGATTCAGAATTTGTGGTGTCTCAAGTTAGAGGCACATATGCTACAAAGAGAAGGAGGCTACAAATATATCAGAATGTTGTTTGGGATACTATAAAAAAATTATGCATTCAACATAATTTGGGTTGAAAGAGAAAATAATGTGGTATTTGATGCACTTGCTATATTAGCTTCAAAATTTGATGCTTCTTTTTTTCCCCGTCATTGTAAGTATGATGTTGAAATTCTTACCAAAACTAGTATTCTAGATAACATCTAAAATTGGAAGGTCTTCAATGATGATCAGTAAATATATGAGTTTTTGAATTACATTAATCATTTTGATAACTGAAAAATTGACTAGAAACCCATGGTGGAGAAGGATGAAGAAGGTAAGGGGACTCTTTTTGGGAATGAAATCATCTAGTTAAAAATAAATACCATTCCTAGAGGTCTTGTTGCTTTAAAGAGAATGTTTGACAGTGTTGATTGTTATATAAGACGAGAAGTAAGCATGTTAAGGAAGAAAACATAGAAGGTATAAAATTAGGACTAAATCAGCTCCTCAAATTATTTATATTGGTAAGAAATAAAAACCAAGAGAGAAAACATACTAATTGTTTTATTAAGAAAGTATAAAAAATTCTTTGCTTGGTCTTATGATGAATTGAAGGCTTAGAGGAAAAAATTGTTTTAGCATACCATTCCATTGGATCTTGGTACAAAGTCATTCAAAAAAAATCAATGCACTATCAACTCTACTCTTGTCCTCAAATGTAAAAGGAATTGATGAAATTGAAAGAAGGGGGTATTATTAAACCAATCAAATATTCAAAATGAGTGTTTAACCTTGTTTTGGTTAAAAAAAAAAAAGAATGGGTACATTAGGTTGTGCATGGATTTCATAAATTTGAATATTAAGTCCCTCAAGGAAAATTATCCATTGTTCAATATGGAACATTTGATGCAACAAATGATAGGGTCAAATTTAATGTCTATGATGTATGACTTCTCAAGTTACAATTAGGTCCTGGTCAAATATTTTGAGCAACGTAAGACAACCTTCACTATACCATGGGGAACTTTTCTTTATGTTTGAATACCATTTGGGTTGAAGAATGTTAGAGCCACATTTAAAAAAGGCATGGATGTACCTTTTGTAGGACTTATAAATGATATAATGGAACTACCTGCCAATAAGATTTGATTTCTTACTCCAAGGATCAAAATAATCACTGCAAACACTTGGAGTTAGTCTTCTAGAGATGCTTAAAGTATGGGACAAATTTGAATCCCAAGTACATTTTTTGTGTGGAAGAGGGAAAGATCATTAGGAATATTATGTCTAAGGAAGCAGTAAGGATATATCCAAAATGTGTCAAATTCATTGATCATTTCCCTCAGCCCAAAAAATAATTAAGGCAATCAAATCTTTCTTTGGGCAGATAAACTTTGTTTGGAAGTTTGTTCACAATTTTGTTGAGAAGACAAATGTGCACTTAAGAAGACACCAGTGCCAACAATTCTATACTATTCTAAGCCTTTCCAATTATTTTCTTTTGCATGTTTTTATACTATTGCTATTGTTCTACTATAGAAAAATGAGGATGGTTATAAAAATCCAATAGATTTCTTCAAAAAATCATTGAGAGATGTTGCATTGAATTGTTCTATGATGGAGAAGCATGTCTTTGCTTTTTTCACTATCATATAGGTGTTTGAATGTGAAGTCAATTTTATTGTTATTCCAGCAGTCACAAATAGTCAACATTGAGCACCCCACTACTCTATTCAGGTTGCACTTTGCAAAATCGAAGGCATAACAAAGGGTTGTACAAGGGGATATCATAGCCCCTTTGCCACATCAAAGGTATTTTCTAGTGAAGCCAAAAAAATTTGGGAATTACTTTGTTAATTTTGACAAATTTTTGACATATAGTTGCATGAGTCACACTTTCCTTTTTTGGAAAGTTTTCTTTGAAAATGACTCTACAACTTAGATTTCTTATCCTATGTAAATTCATTCTTTCTATATATTTTTGATGGTTTTGGTATCAATGGATTATTTCAAATTAATGTTGAAGATATTTTCTTGTGGTTTTTTTTGGTTTAGTTTTACCAAGTTTTTCATGTAAATATGTGTATTTATTGTTTATTGATTTTCTCTACATATATCTGCACTATAAATTTCATAATGATAGGGCCCAAGACCACCGCTTTTGTGCCACATACAATTGTTAGGGATGTCTTTGTACAACATGAGGGATTAGGAAAAAGGTGCAGATGGATCAACAAGATATAAGAGTATTACATGGAGGTATAAACAACAAAGTTGTTCAAAGGTCAAGACCTAGAAAAATCAATGGTTGAGGTGAATTTGAATGCTACTGAAGTAAATCAAGTAAAATATCTCCCAACTATTGTTCCATGTCAATTGAAGGAATATCCTTTGTATATAAGGACATAATATTTTATTTAGAGAACCTAAATTATCCTCCTAAGTTGAATGATAACAAAAAAGGAATTTGGAACTCAAATATTAGAGGTATATGTTGTTGGAAGGATAGATGATGTGGAGAAACCCAAAAGGTGTGATCCTAAGGTGTTTGGATGGAGAGAATTCAATAAAAACTACTAGAGAAATTTACCATAGATTATGTGGTGGACACTATATGTGAAAGACCGTCACTCACAAATGATGAGGATGGGTTATTGGTGGCCCACATTACTCAAGGATATAGCCAAAATTATGAAAATATGTGACGCTTGCCAAATATTTTTTGGTAAGATAAATTTTGTAGGTGCACTTCCCCTCACAACCATTTCAATGGAGGTTCCATCCCAATAATGGAGTATTGATTTCATAGGGGAAATAGAAGAAAAATATAGTAATGGATAAAATTGGATATTTGTGGCTACTAACTGTTTTACAAAATGGTTGGAGGAAATTCCTACAAGGAATGCAACTTCAAAAGTGGTGATTGAATTTATGCTAAATAACATAATCATCAGGTTTGGTGTGTCATCAAGAATTTTCGCTAATAATGCAATGTGTTTTAGATATGGGGACTTTATTGATTTGTGTTCACAATATGGAATATATTTAAACCATTCTTCACCTTATCATCCACAAGGAAATATAAAAGATAAATCAAGCAACAAGAGCATCATGGGAATCATCAGGAAAAAAATTGGATGCTAACAAGAAGAGGTGGGATGATAAGTTAATTTTTTTTGTCTAGGAAGATAGAATAACTTACAAGAAAGTTGTTGGAGGAGCTCATTTGAATTGGTGTATGGTATTGAAGCCACATTGCCAATCATCCTTGAATTTTCAATGTCTAAGTTGTTGTAGAAAAATGAATGGGAAGAAGAAAGTGTCATCTCTCAAAGAATGCATGAGTTGATCGAATTGGAAGAAACAAGAAGCGTTTCCCATGAGAGGAACTTGATGAGAAATAAAAATGAAGTACCTCTTTAATAAGAGGGCCATAAAAAGAGAGCTTCAAATTGGAGATATTGTTCTCATGTGGAATTATAGATCAAAAGGCAAAGGAAAATATGGAAAGTTTGATGCCCTATGGGTTGGGCCTTATCAAATCAGTGAAGGATGTGGTCAAGGAAAATTTTACCTAAGAAGCATATATGGATATTACTTGGAGTTGTCAGTTCATGGTCAACACTTAAAGCACTACTTTTCCATAGGATAATATTCTTGGAACCTTTATAACATAGGTTGTTTTTATTATGTTTTTGTCTTGTATATATGTTTGTGTCTTCCAAGATTCAATCTCATTTTGTTGTTCTTTTTTGTTTGCCTAAAGATCGTAATCCTCATTTTACTTGAAAGAGACACATGTCCCCTACTAGAGCCAATGTTGACACTCCAAATTCTTGTGTCCCTTTTTGTACCTTAGTTATATTTGTCCAAATTTATATAACCAATCTGAAATATCAACCATGGGTTATTTTCTATCAAAATTTCTTAGCACTAATGAGTAGAGTAATAAGTATTATTCCCAATTTACTTTTTAAATTTTGAAAAATATACTAAGGAGTGAATTTTATAGCCATGCAAGTTTTTCTCTCTAGTCCAAATTTTCCCCATTTTCTTGCAATGTCCTATTGAGAGGGAAATTTCCACAATAGGTTTTAAAATTTGAAAAATTTGATTAAGTATAGGCCTTGTAGAATTCCAATAGCCATGTGAACTTCACTTTTCAAATAGTCATTTCTATTTGATTGTATTTTTCTACATGCAATTGTTTTTCCCATTTGCAATGCAAACCGCCCTTCTCCACTTGCCGATGAATTTTCAACATGGTTGCATGCTAACCAATTTTTGGTGCATCTAAATGTGGGATAAATTCTCACATTGCTCGCATGAGTAAGTTTTTTCACAAGGAATTTAAGAAACATGAAGGCAAGAGGTTGTGGTGAAAGAAAGATAAACCTCAGATAGGTTCCAAAGTGAACTTGGATAGTCATTTATCAATTCCTCGCAAGTGGAAAATTTCTACAAGTGTTTGTCTTGTAGGAATTTTGTGAGCATTATGATGTTGCATATTTTTGGTGGCTTAATGGATAGGTCCAATGCTAGTTGGTTTTCTATTATCCTATTCAGGTTGGTTTCTCCAAAATTGCTCAAGAAGATTGTATGAATGAAGATTTTTCTATCATTTACTCATGCACATGTAAAAATTGACAAAAGGAAAAAGGTAGTAAGCAAGGTAAAAGTGATGAAGCATTTGTTTTGAGTGGATATTTGTGTAAACCAAACTTTTGAAAAAATGGTTATGGTATGTTGTCAATGATTTTCCAATAGAATCAATGGAGGATACAATTATTTCTCATCTCAATGGGGGTCATTCGAATGTAGGAAGGGGGTTGGAGGTGTTTAATGGTTATTTGAACCTTGTGGGAATCATAGTTGGGTATGAATTTGTTTCCTTGGGGTCTAAAATTTCGTAGAGAAATATTGACCATTTTTCCACCAAATGATTATGTGATTTCTTGCATGAGCTTGATTACCACACTGCATCCACATGGGGGTCAAATTTTCACAAGAAAAAGTGCTACAAATGACTTTCAACTATCCTCGTTAATAGTGACCACCACTACAACTTCCCTTACTTTGATACAAGGGCTTTCCTTAAGGATCTTTATTGAATTTTGGTGCAGATTCAAGAGAGCTTGTGACACCATACTCCATTTAATATTTACACAACCTTTTCCAGTGTGCTTCTATTCTAGCAAACACTTGGTGGATTTCATGGGAAATTTATCCTATGGCCCATTCAATGCAAAGGCATGAAAGAAGTCAAAGGAGTGTTTTTCCCTATCAATCAAATCTTTTTGTAGTGGGAACATGTCATTTGAGCATTGGATGATTTTGTAGCTAATGTTTCCTAGGTGAAAAAACCTTCTAACACATTAGAAACATCCATATCATGGGTATATTTTCCTTGGAATCCATTTTTAGAGAGGGAGAATAAGAAGATAAAAAAATCATAGAGATGAGCAATTACAAAACTAGCAGGAGAGAGATATCCATAGGAAGTTGTAAGGTTTTAATTTCTAGCTCTAGGTATAGACATTTTTGTATTGTAAAGACTTGGGTTTGTCCCTAAAGTTGTGATAACACTTTTATCCTTTGAATATTAATTGATTAAAGGTAGAATCAACCTTGGTTGAGTTTCTCTATATGTTTGTTATGCAATTCAAGATGTGTGTTATTTATTTGGCCAGCCAAATGACTATAAAATCCTTGCAAAACCTTTGTGAGGCATCTATCAAGCATAACAAAAGGAATGTGTGTGGATGCTTCTAGATTACTAAGTAGACTCTTTTAATATTCTCCAACTATCTTTGGTTTCTTTCAATGTATGTGTAGAGCCCATCTTGCTTGTGCATTCTGAGAACCCTAGTATTTTGTGGTGTGTTGATTCATGCATCACCTTGTTTACAATTATTATATCTTTTCTATGAAAAAAGAGACTTTTTTTCCCAATTAGATAAAGGCATTAGTTTTTTATTGGCTTCCTCTCTTCATCATCCTCAACACACTCAAAATCAATCAACTCAAACATTTTTTAGTCTTTATAATTTGGAGTGTTCTATTGCCATGTGTCTAAATGTTTATAACATCTAAGGGGTTATCATGAAACACATTCTCAAACACTCATATGGAATATTATTTGCTAATAAAGTGATTAGCCTTGCATATTCAAATTAGCATATACGTATATTGTGACATCAATGTTGGGATACACTATACAATGTGTATAGCTTTTTGTAAGGTAATTTCTTAGTGTTCCAATCATCAACCCAACACCTAAGGTAAATCCCTTTGGACTTGTAGAGCTAGAAGTGAAGGAGGTCTTACCCATCTCAACAATTGGTCATTAGATTCCCAACCTAAAGATAGGTTTTTGGTAATCCGTTTAGGTTTGACACTCCTAGCACTTGGGAGATTATTAGACCTTATGAATTTGGGGTCTACAACACAGATCACCTATAAATTGAATTGACCAAAAATATACCTAAATATTCTAAAATAAAATCATCCCTAGTTCCTTGATTATTCCAAGTAAAAGAACCATTGCTAGGAGTGATATCTATTATTTGAATTAATTATATAAAGAAGAAGACAAAGACTAGCTTCAGGGAGAATATGAAGTCCATAATTTTCATTTAAGGGATAACACAACATTAAATTCACCTTCAATAATCCAAAAATAATCTGAGGATAATCTTCTCTATAAATATGTAGACTATCCCAAAGTTTATCCTTACCTTGAAGACCACTATATAGACTAAGAAAAAAATAGCAATGCTTTCTCAATATTTACTAATGTTGGAGTCAAAAATTTCTTTAGATTTTTTGGGAAGCTTGGTTTCCTAAATAAGCAACATAAAATGGTTAAGGTCTTTAATTAGTCTTCTAATACAACATTATCTTTGGGTCTATTTCCAATCCCTTTTACATTCTTGGATATAGTCATGATTAAAATGGGTAAGGGAGTGAAGAATCCACTAGTTTGAGAAGATTTAAAACTAGAAAATGTTCTTCAGAATATTTGGATTCATCACGGAAAATTTTACAACCTAATTTGAGTCTCTTATCTCCCATGTTTTTTATTTTGACTTTGTTCAATATCCAAAGCCTAGGTTAAAGGGTATTTTTTATTTTATTTAATACTCTAATTTCAAGTTATCTTGTAGATGAAAAATATAAATATTTTCTTTTTTATCAAATTCTATGATAAGGGTTTCAAGCACATGTTCAATATTATCAAAGGCAAGAAAAGCCTCGTGAACCTCAATATTTTGGGAGTTATTACTAGTAAAAAGAGGGCTTGGGTAGAGACAAGAGACTTACTTGGCAACAAAGAAGCATGGTGAACATTAAAAATGACAACATGCACATCTAAAAGCTCCCTAGAAAGTAGAAGATCATGTGCTATTCTTGTTTCCCATTGAAAAGTTAGCACACTATATTTTACCATGACTTATTTACTACACAATAGAAATAATCTTAAACAAATGCATGAAAATACTTTTTAAAAATATAAAAAATAAGTAAAAACATGATTTTATAAACCTTTCATTTAATTCATGGGATTTAAGGAAAAAAAAGATTTGTGTCAAGTTTTTCAACAATATTTGAAGGTCAAAGACTTTGGAAAAAATTGCATTGATCTACAAATGCACAAATTCTCATTATTTTTCAACAAAAAACTTCCACATAAGGAATATGGAGAAGCAAGTGTGTCCATTGTACAAACTAGTTTGATTTGGTGGTCGGTTACAAATAAATTAGCAAAAAAATAGAGACAATTGTTTAATATATAAATCTCGACTCCAATCCCTTATTTATTGTTAAATATTCTCCTAAAAAAATAAATCATTTATCTAAAAAAATCCTAAATATTGTATTAGTTACCTATATAAAAGATATTTTAGTCTCCTTTACATTTTGGTGAGGTTAAATTTATCCCCTTCGAACTATGCATAACTTCAGAATAAAATATTAAACTTTTTTTAGAAAATAAAATAAAATCATTATAGCATAGGCATAACTAGCATAAATTGTCTCCATTGCATAGGCATACCTTTTATAAGCCAAGAAACTACATCTCCATAAGCATTTCATTTGAAGCCTAGATAAAAGGCCATACTATCATATCCCACCCTATCCCAAATAGAATATATATATAGTTTTGTAGATACCCCACATATATATGGGTGACCCCACAATAGTGTGTCCCACTTCTTGGTCAAAGTGAGACATTGAAATTAGTATTTTTAATCAAAATTTCACTTTCCAACACCTATAGTAACTAAACCAATAATAATTTCAAGATGATGTGAACTAGTGATTTTTGAAATTTTATCTATAGATTATAAATATATCTTTTTAAAAAATTAAGAAATAATTTGTGAGTTTTTTTTACATAATTTTTAATAACTTATTTCTTATAGTTAAAATTATTTTTAAGAAGTGAGGTTACTTTGGTAAAGCATAACTAAATATCTGTAGAAATGATAAAATTATAAATTATTAAACATATATTTGTAACACCAATATCTAGTGAGATTAACCATAATACATACATAGGTCACTTGGACAACACAACTTTTTTTGTGTGCATCTGAATTAACTTCTTTTTTTGTTAAAACAAAAACATCACTATCTAGTGCACAAATATTTTCAAATTTTTGTTTACCTATTTTATTATTTTTCCATGTGTGTGAAAAGAGACCTTGAAAAATGTTGATAAAGTTATCTTCACTAGAAAATAGAAAATAGATTAATAATAAATTAAATATATTAAAAAATGGCTCGCAATCTCAAAAAAACAAAGCAGCAAAAAAGATAAAACCTTGATAAACGAAGAAATAAATGTAGGAAGTCTAGAGGGAAAGGGTGATTTTGCAGTAGGAAGTAAGTCTAAATTATGAAATACTTTGCCTCCCAAAAGAAAAGAAAAGAAGAAGAGGATGGTATAAAATAACTGATTGGGGGAAAATGGAAATCAGATTTGGTTCTTAATTTTATGCCAAAAGGTTTTTTTTTTGCTATTTTTGAGAGCGAAGAATGGAACAAAATTCTTAATGTCGAACATTGGAAATACGAAAAGAAATTCCTCTATCTACAGAAATGGGAACCTAATTTAAATCCTCTAGAAATGAAACTAACAATGGGGTCGATCTGGGTCAGACTATATAATTTTCCCTTCGAATATTGGTCAGATTTGAGTTTGTTTGTGATTGGGGATGCTATGGGGAAAACTATGGAGATCAACATGTGGAACATTAAATCTCTAATATACACCAGAATTAAATTATTAGCTATAAAGGAAATCCCTAAAATAGTAAGACTTCAAACAAATGCATGGATATGGCCACAAGATGTGGAAGTTGAGGTTCCACGATTTTTTTGTCTCCATTGTGGCAGAAAAAATCATTTTGAAGAACATTATTGCCAAAAACCCAGAGCACAACCCTAGTGGAGACAAAAGGACAAAATATTGGAAGGGGAGACTAGTGGAAAAGTGGAAGAAAAAATTCTTGAAGGATTGGATCGAGCGCCAATGGAGATGGTTAACAAAGCACCTGAAGGAAAGGAAACGATTGAACCAAATCTGATATAGGAGAAGGAAAAGAGATCAAACAATGGGATATTGGCGAAGCTTGACAAAGCAATGGAATCTATACCGACCCTAAAAAGAGATGAAAACACTAACCTCATGGTGGTGTCAAATGATGAATCTAAAGGAAAAGAAATAGAGATGACATAAGAATAAGAGGAATCAAAAGATGGAGAAATAGAAAGGGATGAGTTGGACATTGTTGAAGTGAGGAATATCAGTCAATCCGCACACAAAATCATCAACCAAATAGGGAACAAGTAGTATGAGGGAAAAATAAACTAGTGAAAGAGAGAAGGGGAAAGAGACCAAGGATTGCCAAATATTAAGGAATACCTACTGAGATCTAAGGGAGGATCGAGAGCCATAGAGATAGTCATGTGGAATGTTGGGGGCCTCAATTCCCATAACAAAAGGCACCTAATCAAGCACTATCTAGAAATACTCATAATAATTCAAGAAGCCAAATTGTGCACAAAAGAGGCCAAATTATTCATCCATCACTTGGAAGTCGAAAAGGCATATTCATCAGGGTAACTGGAAGTTTGGGATGCCTAATCAATTCTCTCACAAGTTTCGACACAAAATTTTCATAAACAAAATCTACATCACTTTGTATGGAACTTAAAAATCGTGATTTTGGATAATATATCTAGTTTGTTACAAACATTCTCCATTCCCATATCTCTCCTTTTGGGAGATTCCAAATCCATCAAGTATCTTTCTATGAGAATGGGCAGCACCATATTCAATAACGTGAGTACCACTACCCTTTGTAATCTCATCTCAACACACTATCTATACTTCATATAAATTTTTCCCTTAGAAAACAGGCCAGTTGCAATAGAAGAAAGAGATGTCATTTCATAGTTGAAGAAATTGAGTATTATCTTTCCAAAGAATTGGATGCCTTCGAATTTCTCTTATCAAAGCCATTTTATTTGACTATTGACTGATTGTTCTCTCTATTTACCCTTTATTAAAGTTTCACCCTCACACACCTTCCGCACATAATTGATCTGGATGAAAAAATCTGAATTCTAAAATTTGACCTTGATCTAGTGGAAAGCTACTAGCCACATCTAGAGGCATGTTGTGATTAGATTCGTTAGTAATCTTGCAATGCTAAAACAAAACATTAGAAGTTGGAGTCAATACAAATTTTGGATTATTTTAAGGGGAAAATGTTATAAGAAACTTGTGAAAATTACAAGGGATATTGGAGATAATGGATCATTTTAAAGAAAAAATATGTCCTAAGTAAGCTATAAAACTTGCAAGGGATGTTAGAGATAACGGATTCTCAAATCAACAATCAGCATAATAGTAGCTTCTTATCCAACAACTCACCACCATCTAGACACATGAAGAAATTTATTGGTGATAACAATCACAAGAAAATTGGATCAAAGCAAGAAACCTAAATCCAAAATTCTTTCATAAAACAATTTTCAACAGACCACATATCAATATAGTGCAGCACCTCAAAATAGAAACACAATCTTTTTTCTTCAATGATAAATATATTTTAGAATGTGAAATCACTACTTCCACACCTTGTTCATGAATACTAAAATCAATGCTAAAGAAGAGATTATTGGAAAACATCTAGCACATAGTATCATAGATGGAAAACAACGATCCAATGACTACAATAACAAAAAAAGAATTAGGCATAGCATAGCAGCAAAAATATTTTGGTGAAAAAATCAGCAAACTAAAAGTAGTAGGATTTTCTAAAAGCAATGCTAAAGAAGAACAATTTTCAACATACCGCATATCAATATATTGCAACACCTCAAATAGAAACAAGAACTTTTCTCTTCAATAATAAAGATATTTTAGACTGTGAAATCACTACTTCCACACCTTGTTCATAACTACTAAAAACAAATCTAAAGAAGTGCTCTTGGAAAACATCTAGCACATAGTATCACAGATGGAAAACAATGATCCAATGGCTACAATAACAGAAAAAGAATTAGGCATACCATAGCAGCAAAAATCTTTTGGGGAAAAAATCGGCAAACTAAAAGCATTAAGATTTTCTAAAAGCAATGCTAAAGAAGAACAATTTTCAACAAACCACATATCAATATAGTGCAACACCTCAAAACAGAAACAAGAACTTTTCTCTTCAATGATAAAGATATTTTAGACTGTGAAATCACTACTTCCAGACCTTGTTCATGAATACTAAAAGCAACTCTAAAGAAGAGCTCTTGGAAAACATCTAGCACATAGTATCACAGATGGAAAACAACGATCCAATGGCTACAATAACAAAAAAAGAATTAAGCATACCATAGCAGCAAAAATCTTTTGGGGAAAAATCAGCGAACTAAAAGTATTAAGATTTTCTTTTTTAATTGGGATTTAAAAATGAAAAACATAATTTAAAAAAAAGAAACAAAAACTGCTTGTTTTTTTCAAAATTTAAAGGCATTTCCATAGCATAAATATATAGAGAACAAACAAAGTAGAGAGTTTAGCCCATGAGTTGTCTAAAATAGAGAGTTTAGCCCATGAATTGTCTAAGTGAAAAGTTTTTCTATAATAGAGAATGTAGTGCAACATGTAAGCTTTGCTAGTAAATGATTTTTTGCTAAGTTCTACATGAAGTTGATAAATTTATTACTAAGTTAACATAAAATATCTCATTAAGTGATATGTGAATAAACTTCTAGTCTTGTATGATGTGAGTGGATGGTAAAATGCTACTAAAAACACTGCATTCCAAATTATTATTAATATCAAAAGAATGTTTAATCATAGAGACTACACTATCATAACAAACTTTGAAACCTTCCAAAACTTAGTAAAACCTAAAAAAAATGATAATAAATATGTTTGCATCTTAGAAGGGTAAAAGAAAGTCATTTTATCATTGAGAAATTTTCAAGTAGGAAAATTCAAAGAATATATTATCCAAATAAAAATCTAATCAATTGATAAAAGAGAAACCATTTCTAATAATAGGTAGAGTCAAATGGGCATGAACTATGCATTTTCAAATATTTAAGATACAAAACCAAGTCACATTCAAAAGCTTTGCTATTAAAGCAAACCTACAAATTTAGTCAAAGCATTGACTCATATAAAGTAGAAGTGGAAGATAGACACAAAACACATTCTAGGGTATATATGCATAATATCAAAATAAGCATACAAAATCACAATGACCAAGATTTTGATGTCACAAATATTGGATATCTTGGTGCAATACTAGGTTCCATATAAACATCACATTGATGTTTTTTATGCAACCAAGTGAATTTGTACTACAACTTGAGAGAAGGATAAAATATTATGAAGACAAAGATGACCTACACATAACATTACCTCTTCACTTCTAGTAACGAGACTAGGTTAAAAAATTAAACTATAGCATTGTCATATTCATCAAGAAAAGCAATGATATGACAAAGAGCCTAAATTAGCATTAAATTCAAGCCATTTAGCTAGGAATATGGATTATTTCTTTCAAGAGAACTGATTTACAAGGCTACCACTATAGAAAAAGTTAGACCAACAAATGTTGTTTGGACCAAATAGCCACCCAATCTTCACAATAACAATTTATTGTGTATAAAATCAAGAATGATGAGGACATTTGACGTTAATAAGTAGACACAAAATTAAGCCATGTATGAGAGGGTATTGATGGTATTGACAAAAATCATAGCATCTAAATATAAATAAAATTGAACCATGATAATGTAGACACAAAATATGAATGAACATCAAGCTCAAATATAACCTTAGAATATAGACCATTCACCTATCGTAACAACAAAACATTATTTCTTTGGATGGAAGCCCTGCCAAAATAAAATAGACTTACCATTTTTTGCCTTGTTAATTTAAACTAAAAGATCTTTGTGATGTGCACATTGAAGATTCTATTTAACAAATTATTTATCTATTTGTATGCATTAGTCGAAATTTGTGTAGATACTATTTATATGGCATAAAGTTATAGAATGTATTCACAACAATATTATAGCAAAAAAATTGTCTCCCTAACTCAAATGCATTGCCTCTTGACTCCCTACAATTGTGCAACTAGCCACACATTTTATGCACATCTTAGTGAGCTCTTGTTTGTAGTTGTGCCCTAAAAATGCCATGCGACTACATTATTCATAAAATATTTCACCATTTTGCAGGTTTTGAAGGTTTTATGGGTTGGTGGGAGTTTGATTAAGGTTTCAATTTCAATTTAAATGTAATTTTTACGCATTTTAAACACAAAAAAACAATTAGAAATTGCAATCAATAGTTTTTAACAAGATGGGAATTTTTTAATTTTTGGGGTGGAGTTGGGGGGGGTGAATTCATCTACAGGACTAACACAAAAAATTAGGTATAATCATGATTTTTTGAATTTTTGCTTCTATGAGGTAGATAAATCATCGTCTCCTTCCAGTTGGATAATGACTATGACAGACAATTCTACCAAAAATTCTTGTCTCTACTTAGAAGAACTGATGAAGGTGGCAGAAGAATGAAGGGAAACTAGAAAGATGCCAAAAATACTTGATTCAACCACTTTATTGTTGATTTGTAAACAAGAAAAAGTGGATCAAATATCTCAATTTAAACATATTCCATACCAAATCATATTTCAAGTTACTGTAGCCAAAACAAATTTCCTGCTCATAAGAACTTATGTCCCCCACAATATGTGTTTGTCCCAAGGAGATAAATTATAGATAACATAAGGGTGTTGCAAGATATACTCCACTAGCTCAAAACCCAATCCAAGCCAAGAGTTCAAATAAAGCTTAACATTGATAAAGATTTTGACTAGTGCAAGTGGATTTTCCTTTCTAAAACTCTAATAGCTATGGGTTTAGTAAATAATCTATCTCATGGATATTCATTTTATCACCTCCATCTCTTTTTTTACCTCCCTCAATGGAAATTAGGGCATCCTTTCATATCTTTTAGGAGCCTCTGACAAGGGGATCCACTCAACGCCTATTTATTTGTCCTTGTGAGTGAGAACCCTCTAAGAGCAATTTTTGAATTCCAAAAATAAGGGATAACCTTTCAGCTCCAAGCAACACCAAGTGAAAATACGGTAACCAACTTTCAATTTTTGATGATATCATGAAGATCGCCTCCATACTTAAGAAAGTAGCCCGATGTATGAAAGGTATTTTCTCCAAGTATACAAAATCCTTGGGACAAATAATAAATGGGAACAATGCTTGTAACTTATTTTCCTATGCGAGCTTAAATCAAAAGAAAATACTTATATACCTTCTACCTTCTACAATTCAAGGATCATAAAATAATTGTAGCATAACTTGAAGTCCCTTTACAATTGAAATATAGCTCCTCAAAATGGGATAAGGTTTGACAAGGATTTGGAACAACAAATAATTGCATATCGTTACCAAAAAAAGACAATTGATCCAATCAACTCTACAAGCCATACCAAGGTCACTTCTACCTCTTATTCCACTCCAAATAGAAGTTGTCGCTCAGCTCACTTAGTTACTTTGGTGTATTTAAGAAAGGTCAACTTCCAAACTCCACTATCACTGATCTCAATGGGAAGACTATTGATGGACGATTAAACATCAGAGAGGTGAGTGATTTCAATCTATCTTTTGCTACAAAGACCATCTAGTACTTCATGCATCATCTAAATTCTTTTGGTGCAATATACATATATAGAACAAACTCTCTGTAAACAACCCGAGATCCTTTCTTCATTGGAATGGCCACTAAACATATCATTGATAGAAAATAACTCTTAAAAATGGGAATTCAAGCAATTAATAAATTTTCATATTGGTTGTTATCCATTTTGGAATGATAGATAGTAAGCTTACCCACTCCTCTCCAAACTTATTCTTGAAGACTTGAGGAGACAATCAATCAATTGGGGAATGGAACAAATAGCAAATTTTAGAGTCCAAAACCTTGACTCTAATAAAAAATGGGATGAAAACAATGTCAAATCCTTGGGCAAGGAATGGCCAGAGAAAATTCAAATTTTAATGAAAGAACTTTCCGGTAGAATTTTCATTTTCAGTACAACGAAAGATTGACTTATCTATTTGACTTGTGCACTAGCAAACTGCAACCTCAACTCAGCCTACAAAGTCATTCACTTGAATCAACTTAGCCCCAACCACAGTTGTAAATCAAAGAAAATAAAAAAATAAAAAATTGGATAAAAATTAAATTATTCTATTTTCTCGTCATATACAACAAGATTCTTAGTTTTGACAAGTAGTCATCTTATTTCTAATCATTTAGTTTTTATCAATCTAGGTGGCTTGTTAAGCTATCTACGATAAGGTTTTGGGGTTTCAAAGTTATAATCCTTCTCCTACATAACAACAATGTAAACCAAACTAAGATGCAGCTAAAATCTAACATTCCCTACATTACTCTCCATTACTTTTCTTGCAAACAACAATCCTACTACCAATAGAACACTCAGATAGGAATAAATACTAAATCAGAATTAAAAATAAATGTCCATTTATACTAAAAACAAGAAAACATAGGTGTTGGAATAAATGTTGAACATAAGTAAAGCTAAAAGGTAAATGTTTGAAAAATAAACATTTTTATTTGATTTAAGATGTTTATGATTTTGTGAATGCTTGCAAGTTAACAGAGACATGGGCAAACAAGAACTATTCTAATTTCACAAACATAAGCAACTAATTTTGAAACACAATAAAGAAATTTAATAAAAGAAAATAAATTCCAAAAGATCACCTCCTTTGGTGGAGTAATCCCAACTCCCTTTTTGGAAGGATTTTCCTAAGCTAATACCGAATTAGGAAATATTTCTTCTTATTTTCCTTTAATGAGACCTCATATGGCCATACTACAAGAGGAGGAATGAGATTTCCACCAAGAAAGAATTCTTCTCAAAGCAAAAATAGAGTTGATTTTCTTAGCTAATGGCTTTTTATTATACATCTAAGCCTTATTTCATAATTGAATTTAACAGGACTAAACTTTTTCCTTTATTTTATTCCTAAGACAAACTATTTTTTTTCCAACAAACAACACCAACGATTCTAACCAAGAGATGCCCTTGATTAACTTAGGCATTAGGTTATGAGCACAACCTATTTTAGGGGAAGTTTTCTTGAAGATGAACTTCAATTATTCAAGTGACTTGAACCTCAAACTATAAAAAAAAAGGAGAAAAAAGGGAATTGAATTTGGTCGAGAGTTTTATGATGACTAGCTAGATAACTAGTCATTCAAGATTTTCCTACTCTTCATGAAGTGCATACCAAGATTGATGTTAAGCATGGAATTTTTCAAGCTAACTCTAACCTAAAGAAGAATGAACAACCATGATTCAAAATGCTACTCTAAAGCTCTATGACCCATTCCAGAGCTAGTTGTCTTTCCTTCATGACTGACTCTGGAGAGATCCAAAATGTTCAATCCATGGATCCTATAGCTACTTTTATCAAAAAACACAAACATATATATATGCATAGAAGAAATAAGTCATAGAAATAAGGCAATTTTTTCACCCTCTTCAATTTAAATGATTGGTCGTGCAAAGGATTTTTGGAGCCATTTGGGGGAGTGAGTAGTCAACACAACTAAAATGAAGCCAAGAGTAGATTCAGTCTTCTTTTTCTTTGTTTGATGCGGCTTGCTTTAGAGGAATTCCTCCCATTTTCTTTGACCACCATCCTATTACATGTGAATTATATTTGATGATCAAGTGGATGAAGCCATGGTAACTAATCTACTTGTTGGCTAATTTGAATTTATTGATCATCAGTTGGAGACAATTATAAAGAAAAGTAAGCACATTGATAACATTCTAGTTGATTGATCCCATGGTGAAGATGATTTAGCATGAACATTCCCAATCCAAAAATTGTACCATATTGTTCATCACAACTGAAGAACTTCATTGCCCAAACCACGAAAGTGGACCAAGGCTCCAAAAGACTAGTTCTCTCAACTCCTTTTATGGCTCCTTTGCTAGTATGTACCGGGACAAGGGCTCCAGATCGACATGAAAGTACTATATTAGTTATTCATAAGAAATTTAGGACTATGAAAAGTCTTCACCTACCTTAGGGATACTTGCAAGCTAACTATTCATTACAGGAGTAGCTACAATTCAATCCCCTTCACTATTATATATATATATATATATAGTGATAATTTCTTACAAATTCTTCTACTAGCTCCATTTAAAACCCCCCAAACTTCTTCAAGAATTCCAACCAACTGTCCCACACAAATACTTCTATGCTTAAAGGGTCGAAAATTGTATTTTCAAGTTCAATTTTTTGCTTTTGTCCCATGGTTATGTTGGTATTATTTTTTATTCACACAATTGTGGAATGCAATACACTAGAGAGCTTCAAAGATGGACAAGGCAATATTTGCAGATTATGAGAATGATTTTGAATGAAGGTATGTTATGTGCATTGTAGTCATTTAACCATTTGTCCCATAAAAAATGGTATGGCATTTATGACTTGTACTTGGGAAGTGTAAGGTGTTGATCGGGCTTCATAACGGCAAGCAAATATACACAAACTAACACTCTAACCCAATCCATGGCTGATTTATTAGAATCATTTACTATACTTTCCCTTTTTTGACAAAGGGTGATTACATTTCTGGTCTTCAACCTTCCTTCTTTTTCTTTCTTTATGAGGAAATGGGCCACCGTTTTTTTAGAAGATAGGGCGATCATTTATTATTTTCAACCTATTCATTTATTCAACATTGTTGCATTATTTGGGAAGTGCCAAGGAATTAATGCATCAAACCCATGGAAGATAGATCTTCTAGGGTAAAATGCTCAATTTGAGATTGTAATTTTGTAGAAAACTCCTCTTTAGATGCTATCTTATGATAAACCCTCAACCCATGGCCATTGACTAGAAGAGTCCTTTGGCTTCCAACAATTGGTAATAACTAAACGACTCCATTATTGAAGACTTGGTTAATTTCATATGATCCCAACCAACTGGTGTGATGTTTTCCCTTCAAATCTTGATACTTTTAATTGTACAATAAAACCCAGTCTCCTACCTTGAACTGTTTACTAATAATATGTTTTTCATGCCACACTTTTCTCTATTGTTGAACTAGTTTTGTGTGTTGAGGTGTCTCTAATATCATTTCATCCAATTTGTTTTGAGTTGTGTAATCCAATATTGTTGGGATTTTATTAGGCCAATCCCTACTTCTAATTTTCTCTTCAAAGCTTCTAATTCATAAACAATAAGGACTATTGGTTGCTTCCCATAGACCAATTCACAGGGGTAAAATTTGTACTTCTCTAGGTGCTATTGTAAGCCCAATTAGATTTTTTCATTCTATGAACCTAATTGAACATGTCTAAAATAGTTTGTTAAAATATTCTCCAATTCCCTATTGGTCACTTCCACTTGTCTATTTGTCTAAAGGTGATAAGGAGAAGATTTTCTATGGTTGATTTGATACCTTGTCATAAATGCCTTAATCATTGCTAACAAAAACTATGGGCCCTAATCTAAGACAAGAACATTTGGAGCTTTAAAACCTTTGCAAAATATGCTTATACAAAAGATATGTTACCTTATCTTCTCATGCAATTGGCAAGACCTTTCCTTCCACCCATTTAGTGGCATAATCAATGCAAACCAAGATGTAGTGGTTACCTCTATATGGTGGATCAATCATACCAACAAAATCCATACCCCACTTCTCAAATTGTTCAAGAACAACTTGAGGGTGAAGAGGCATTTCATTGGAGAGTGTGAGTTATCCCATTTGTTCGCACTAATCGCATTGCTTGAGATATTATTGGATATCCTTGCTCATGGTAGACCAATAGTATCCATTTCCAAGGACCTTGTGGCCAATCTGTAGAGCTAAAAAGTGTCCTAATTGTTCATCATGAAATGCATGTATAGTGTAATATACTTCAATTTATTGAACACATCTTTGCAAAACATGATCATGACAACATTTAAATAATATACCATTTAACCACATGTGAACCTAGAGTTTTTCTTGATTGATCGTTTGGTTTATTTTTGTCTAAAATGTGAGGAATACTTTATTGTGGCCAAATCAACAAACCATGGCGATTGAATTGATATAGCAAACAAGTGTTCATACAAAAAAGAATCATCCACCAATTCATTATTCCCATACATAGTCAACCTTGACAAGAAATCAGCATCCACGTTGTCTTTACCTAGTTTTTCAATGATAGTTATGTCAAATTCCTTCAATAACAATAACCAACAAATGATTATCCCTCCAACTATAGCTTTATTCATCAAGTATCTGATGGTGGAATGATTTGAAGGAAAAAAATTTGTACCCTATGATGTAGTGGCAAAATTTATTAATGACATAGACCATTGCTAGAAACTTTTTGTTGTTGTAGTGTAGTTTTTCTCTACCTAATTCAAATACTTACCAATGTAGGAAATGGCATGAATACCTTTATATTCCCTTGTTTTTCCTAAGAAAACCTCTATTGCTTGATTAGATGCATCTTTGTGAATATGAAAAGGTTCTCTCCAATTTGATCCTTCAAAAATAGGTGTTGTAATCAACTTCCTAATGGATTCAAAAGATTGTTGATATTGACTAGTCTAGTTTAATTTAGAATCTTTGTTCAATAAGGTGAATAGTGGGTCTACTATTCTACTAAAGGTTTTGATGGATTGACTGTAAAGCCAACATGCCCTAGAAAACTTCACTTTAATTTGAGCTTAAGGTGCATGGATCTACACAATGATTTGAATTTTCTTAGGGTCTACTTCAATAACTTTTGGAGAAATATGGTGTCCCAAATCTATTCCTTCATTCATCATAACAGACATTTTCGTGTTTTAAGGATAATTGATGCTCCTCACACCATTCAAGTACTTGGTTTAGAATATTTAAGGCTTCCTCAAATGTTTTTCCATGGACTATGAAATCATTGATATATACTTCAATGCAGGTATTTTTCAAATCATAAAAGATTGCAAGGATAACATTAGGATTTAGGAAAATTGGAGCAATAAACATTAATTATATGCAGATTAAATAACCTAAACATAACAATGAAGAATAACACAAAATAGATCAACACATAACTTTAACGTGGTTCACCCAATATGGGCTACATCCATAGAAACTCAGCCACCCAATGATTTTATTATCTAGCGCAAAACATATTACAATTTCGTGAATGCCATATCACAACATACATCCCAACCACTTATAATACGCTTTTTGGAAGCTTCTAGAATTAGGGTTTTACAAGGTCCTTTTTCATTTGACGTGTTAACGGAAAAACCTTGACTTGTCAACAGTAAAAAACCTTGACGTGTTAGCAAAAAAAAAAATCAGGGCATCAATGGGGTTACGAGTGTATAGTATTTGCATGGTCAATTGCCACATACCAATAGACAATTTGTTGGAAAGTGGTTGGGGCATTGCATAATCCAAAGGGTAAGACTCTATAAGCATATGTTCCCCATGGGCAGGTGAATGTAGTTTTATCTTGATCCTCCAAAACTACATAGATCTAGTTATAGCCACTAAAATCATCTAAGAAACAGAAATAATAGCTACAAGCTAGCTTATCCAAAACCTAGTTGATAAAAGGGAGAGGAAAAAATCCTTTTTGGTTGTTTTGTTCAATTCTCTATAATCAATGCAAAAACACCATTTCCCATTCTTTTTAGGTACAATTACTAATGGTGAGACCAATTGACTATCAAAAATAAGATAGATGAATTCCAACCTATAATATTTTCTCTATTTCTTGTTTCACTATTTCTCTTAAAGCAAGGTTAATTCTTCTCTGAGGTTGCCTCACAAGTCAAACATCTTCAGTATAAATATGGTGTGTACAAAGGCTTAGATGAATTCCTTTCATATCTTTATATTCTCAAGAGAAAACTTGTGTGTGATTTTGTAACGTCTTTGTTAATTGCGCTTCTTCTGCATCTATCAATTAGCTATTAATGGATTCTTGCTTATTTAATTGAACATCAACTTGTTTTGTACCTAAATGGACAAAATGAACTTCTCTATAAGGACTATTTGGTGTATTTAAAAGACATGAATGAGGAAGGATCTGATGCAACATGCTTAAATGATGGAAGTCTAGTTGAGATAAAATTAATTCTACAAAAGGATAATTAAATGCTTTCAAAGAGTCTTGGGAATCTCTGGAACCATTTGGAGATGTCTTGCTATATGTCATTTGAGAAAGGCAATTCATCCTAATCTTTCTACACATGGTATTATTCTATGTACTCCACTATTGTAACCATGGCCAGTATGGATACATCTCTCTCATCTAAATTTGTAAAGTCATCTACCCACAATTTGTTATCATATTATATGGAGGGTTTGGCAAATAGATAGATAGAGAGTTCTTTTAGTTTAGTCCCATTAGAAATAGTCATGTTTCCTAATCAACAACCAATGGGAGCTACAACTATGGCTAACCAAGGCCAGCCTAATATAATTGGTTATCTTGATTTTTTCTTTTTGACTTGATGGATAAAGAAGTCTACAAGGTACTCCCAAAAATCTATTATAACAATAATATCCTCTAGAACTCCTTGATATCTAGTGATAGATTGATTAGCTAGCTACAAAACTTTGGATGTAGGTTGCATATCAATCATAGTTAATGCATCTACAATATCTAAGGTCATCACATTAGTGACACTCCTTAAGTAAATAAATACATTTGAAACTAGCATCCACTTTACAACCACCAAAATGATGGGACTACCTAGGCCTCCATACTTTTGTGAAATCAATTTTCCCAACAAGACATCGAAATTTTTTCCTCCCACATAGCTGATGTTCAGTAATTTATTCTTCCTTCCAAGGGTTTTTAAGTAGAAACTCTTGATTGTTTTATTTATTTTGGGAATATCTTTGATGGTGTGTAGCAGAGGAACTTCATTTCTAGAGCTATCTAATCAATTGGAAGTCCCATAGAGTTATGTAATGTCCCCTATTTGGGAATTATATTATTTAAGGGGAAACTTTCCTCAAGAACTTTAATTATTTAGATGACTTAAACCATAAACAATAAAGAATAGGGAGAAAAAATAATGAACTAAAGTCAACTAGAAGTTTCATGATGACTAGCTAGATAGTTGGAGTTGTTCAAGGTCACCTTACACTTTTTGAGGTGCATACCATGACCTAAAGTTAAGAGTGGAATTTGTTGAGCTAACTCCAGCCTGGAAGATGAATGAACAACTATGGTTTGGAATACTACTCCAGAGCTCTGCGACCCATTTTGGAGCCAGTCATCTTTCCTTCATGAAAAGCTCTAGAGAGATCTAAAATTCTCAATCATTGCATCCTATAGTTGCTTTTATCACAAAAACACAAATACATATGCATAGAGGTAGGAAATCATAGAAACATTCAAACAAATTTAACCATTGAAAGAATAAGCACCAAAACACATTATATATCCATTCTTAAAACAATTATAGGTATTTAATAATGTATTAGTTATACCAAGTCCATAGAAAATAGAGAGATGTGGCAATGTTTGTATGAAAATAAAAGATAAATATCTGACTCATCAACATGAACCTAATCAATGCCCCAACTACAACAAGACAATAGGGATAATCCAATGTATTGTTGTGGATAACACATGCAAATCAAGTTTGGTTGACAATGGCCAAGACAATGGGTTCCAATCCAAGCTTAAGGATGAACATTCATAATCTAATGGATATTGGGGCTCCAAGGAAAACCAAACAGCAACATCTTTGCCTCCCACACAAGATAACCCTATCCATCACAAATTGGAATCAATGGAAAAAAGGAACAATAATTTGCTCAACAATCATCATCATACAACACAAAAATTCAAAATTAGTGTGCAACATCAACGAAAAATCTCCACCTCTTTAGAAATCAGAAGCTACCCTTCCAATTCATCTCCACCATAATTAAATTAACCCATCCCCATCTTGGCAATGGCCCCCTACAACACCAAATAAAACTTAATTTTGAATGGGTCAACAAAGGTAGTCCAACCAAGCAGCAATCAAGGGTTTATTAAGGGATGAAGCTAACGTTCCAATCTGCAGCTACTAATAGGTTATCAACAAAAGTCCTAAGAACTTTGTTGGACTCCTATTTCTAAGACTAGGACTCCAATTTCTTATCTTGTACAAGCCACTCCAATTGCTAATATAAGGCAACTCATAAATGGTGATTACCATGCTATAGAAGCTTGTCAAATAAACAAATGATAATCATATCCAACCAATGCCTACTCACCAGTATAAGTAGAATAAATGGAATGGCATTTTGAGTACCCTCAAAACTCTCAACCAAGCTCAAATTAGTGCTCTCCATGTGAAGTGGGAAAATAATAAGATGGTTGATATGGTGACCAAATTCACACTTCCAAGACAACAAGAAAGGTTTTCCATATTCTCCAGTTCCCTCACAATGTGCCTACTCAACTTCTTCAAGTGATGGTAAAGGACAATGAAGCTCAAAGCCATCTTAGAGCTAATACTCCCAAAAAGGATGGTAACAAAAATACATGGTTAGGTTGTTCATTCAAACAAATCTAGAACTAATCCAAATAGTATAGAAGTGATTTACTTTTTACAAACCCACTTAAGCCATACACCCCTATGTTTATCACCTCAACTATCATTTTTTGCACCCTCCCTAATCCACTTCCTTTCTATGGCTTATCTCTTCATTTTCTTAATTGTGAATACTAACCCCTCTACTACTCGACTCACATCCCTCGGGCACATAATCTCAAACCTACTTCATCCCCATCCAACCCTTCTAATTTCCCAAATGTATGTCCTATTCCATCCACACTATTGATCCTACCCTTCCACACCCTAACCTTGCTACCATGTATGTGAACAAAAACAAAACCTTCATGCCAATTCAATCCACATCACCACACTTCCCACTTACTACCTAATTTTTTTACCATCCACAATTTGATTTCACCTTGACTTGGCCATAATCACCATTTTCACCAACCCTTTAAATAGTCCCTAGCTAACATGGCTCTTCCTCACCCCTTACAAGGTCAGATCCAAGTCTATTAGTACATATATGACATCTTCATCCTTAGACACTACACTTATAGTTGGACAAAAAGCACACAAATAGTAGCAAAAGTATTTAATGCCCCTCTCCTTAATGCTATAAAGCCACAAATTCCACCAAAATCCCAAAACACTTAAAGAGTATAATTTGTCAAGATTCATTAGAAAATCTCAAATTTAGTGCCCAACTACATAGGCCCCTATCCTTTCAAAGAATGAGTAGCTAAAGCGAATCTCTCCCTCAACCCTCTTCCTATGATAAGAAGTCACTGAATTAGAAACAAAGCTAAAGCTTCATATGTCCATGACCCCCTAACTGTTGTCCAAGAGGACAAAATGAAAATCAAGCCTTAAAGAGGATGTTTTCTAAATAAAAATAAAAAAGCATTCACGATCATAAGGAAGACAAAGACCTCAAGCACATGGGGAAGGAGCATCGAAAGCTAAGATTAAGATTAGGATTACTTTAATGCTGCCTTTTTTTTCTGTAGCTTTCTCATTTTTATATATTTGAACTTGACTTTTGAAAGTTGTGGGAATTTTAACCACTTTAGATGATTAAACCTTGAATGTATGACAACAAACATGTTCACTATCTGCCTATGCATATGAACAAACAATCTAGCCTTAGCTAGATAGGATCATCAATTATACAACCAATCTTCAAGGACCAGATCATGCATTGATGCTCTTGGGTGCAATCCTAAGTTGCAACCCATAAGGTCCAAACACGTGATTTGCTGTCAATCATGCATTGCTTGCTAGATTATCACCAAGCCATTATCAAATGACAATTTTCCATTCTGCTATGATATATTTATTAAACTTCAATATTAGAGGGTGTGTTTCTAGATGTTTACTCTTACGACATCTTGGAAACCTATAAATGGAATTGGACTAGTTGCTTGTGCATTGTAAAATTACAATCTAGCTTCATCTAGATGTGATCATGTCTAAACTATGTGATATTCAAGGAGCAAATCAGCAATTGTTGCTCTTAGATGCACTACCAACTCACAACCAATATTGTCAATACATTCATGCCACCGGTGATTTTGTATTTCACATCTGGCTACTTCTCAGTATTTGTTGCAATCATCTCCACTAAGAGCAATTTCAACAAGTGGGAGCCATGGTCAAATAGCAAGATTCCCTTCACAATGCACTTCAATAACTGCAACATAAAGGAGATTTTCTCTCTCAAATGGCCCATGGAATGATGCCACATGGTATTTCTAGAACTTACCAAGTGAGATGACAAAGTGTGTACACTGAACTATATCCAATAAGCCATGCAGTGGTTATTGTTTAAGAAAAATGGCCCTCTCTAGTAAAAATCATATTTTTATTTACAGATACATGCATTTTAACTTTAGAGAATTTCTGAGCATGTCCCACACTACAAGGCCAAGCATGTGGGGATTCTCATGTATAATTTATCAAGATTCTGTACAAAATCTCAAATTTAATGCCTAACTACATAGGCCCCTATCCCTTCAAAGAATGAGTAGCTAAAGCCAATCTCTCCCTCAACCCTCTTCCTATGATAACAAGTCGCTGAATTAGAAACAAAACTAAAGCTTCATATGTCCATGACCCCAGACTGCAGTCTAAGAGGACAAAAAGAAAATCAAGTCTTAAAGAGGATGGTTTCTAAATAAAAATTTAAAAAGCATTCACTGTCATAAGGAAGACAAAGACCTCAAGCACATCGAGAAGGAACATAGATAGCAATGATTTTGATCAGGATTACTTTAATGTTGCCTTGTTGTTTTTCTGCAACTTTCTCATTTTTATATATTTGAACTTGAATTTTCAAAATTGTGGGAATTTTAACCACTTTAGATGATTAAGCCTTGAGAGTAGGACAACAAACATGTCGACTATTTGCCTGTGCATATGAACAAACAATCTAGCCTTACCTAGATAGGATCATCCATTATACAACCAATCTTCAAAAAGCGGATCATGCATTGATGCTCTTGGGTGCAACTCTAAGTTGCAAACCATAATATCCAAAGACGTAATTTGCTGGCAATCATGCATTTCCTGCGAGATTATCACCAAGCCATCATCAAATGGCAATTTGCCATTCTGCTATGATATATTACCATATTCCACGGTGTTTTGGGGACGGGGACTGGGGGACGGCAGGGGATGTGTTTCCGGGATGATGACATACAATATATATATATAAAAATTTCCAAATTTATTTCAAAATTTATTAATATATTATAGAGAGAGAGAGAGAGATCGAGAGCAAGCTTGCTTCCTATATTACTAACATTTTCCATTCCGCAAAATACAGGAAGACTGAAGCATTGGTGTCTGGAATTACAGTACTCCTAACTATTGGAGTTCCAAACAACCAGATCATTAGCCACATTGTACGACATATCGTTCTTTTCTCTTTTCTCTTCTCAACTGTAATCTGTAAATGTGCTTTTTTTAAGCTTTTCCTTCATTTTGTTTTCAGTGATGCAGAACATTGAAGAGATGATTTAAATTCATTATTTGAAACAGATGTATTTTTCGTGTAATCATAATCAGCAGGGCATTCTTTTCACCATGTTTCATGTTTTTTATGTTTACCTGTTCTGCTAAAATTGTTAAATGAATCAAAGCAAATGAAAATAAATTAAATTTTTAGATTTTACATAATTATAAATTTTGTATTATTTATCTAGAAACAATTGCAATCCATTTTACAATTCTTATTCATTTGCCTATCAATGCGACAGTAGCTCTCTCAAGAAATCTAATATGTGTGTATTAGATGGGTCCTATCATGCTTAAGACTTGGAATATTATTAACCTTTATACTGGACTGAACTTGGAATTGTGGAAAGAAAAATTATTGGACCTGACCAATAAAAGGTGCAATGTGGTCCCGTGCTATAGAATTTCAGATATCAGTGATCATAATTTCATGGTATTTTCAGTTGATGGTAAGTGGTGCGATGAAATGATACTGGGAGTTTGGATTAATTTCATGGTATTTTCAGTTGATAGTAAATGGTGCAATGAAATGATACTGGCAGTTTGGATTTCTAGCAAATATGTTCATAGGCATTTACTCTACGGTGTTTACTGATATTCCAATGTTCTCGCAATGAGTATTGATTTAGCTGATCCTTATTTTGTTAATGTCTGTTGAATTTTTAAATATATGTAGATTTCGTGTTTTTTCTGTGCATAGTTAGAACTTTAAACAAATTTTGTGGATAAAAATGTGTCAGTGTTTTGAATTACTTGATAATATCAGGTCCATCTTCATGGGTCCTTCATCAGGATGATCATTGGTTGGATTTCAGAACAATGACATCACATATAAATAACTATTTTCATAATAACCAAGATACATTTTGCAACTTTTCTAAAATGCTCTGTATATGTAAGCTTATCAGCATTTTTAGGCATCACTGATTTGCACTATGAATACTCAAATATGGAGCGCTTCCACAGAGCTTCTCTGACTACATTTCTAATCATATTATTAGATCCACATGAAAAATTGAATTTTCTCTTTGGAACACCAGTTCAAGTTATCCATTTTCTCGCCTTGCATTTCAAGACATTATGAAGAGGACTTGCTAATCCAAATCATGTATCGCCAGTACTTTTCAGAATACGGAATTTCAGTCAACTTTTAATTATATTCGATATTGTGTTTCTTTTGGCATTTAGGGAAAAACTTTAGGGTTGGGAGTATTTGTGGGCCCTGCACGACCTTAGAAAGGAAAAAGAAAATTTAAAAAAATTGAATTTTTAATTGTTTTTTACCTGCAGAAAGCTCCTTGTCCATGGGGGACGGCTAGCCATCCCCAGTACGACGAGGGATGTTTCCAACGTCCCCCAGCCGTACTGGGGATGGGAAGCCGTCCCCAAATGGTCAGGGAAGTTTCCTGATGTTTCCTACTATCTGGCTCGTTTCAGGGATGGCAAGGGGATGTCCCCTTTGCGTCCCCCCCTCCCAGCGACGGCTGGGGACGGGGACAGTGGGTTTTGGGGCAGGGGACGTGTCCCCGTGTAAAATATTCAATATTTATTAAACTTCAATAGTAGAGGATGTGTTTCTAGATGTTTACTCTTACGGCATCTTGGAAACCTATAAATGGGATTGGACTAGCTGTTGTGTATTGTGAAATTATAATCGAGCTTCATCTAGATGTTATCATGTCTAAACTATGTGATATATTCAAGGAGCAGATCAGCCATTGTTGCCCTCAGGTACACTACTAACTCACAACTAGTATTGTCAATACATTCATGCCGCCAGTGATCTTGTATTTCACATCTGGCTACTTCTCAATATTTGTTGCAACCATCTCCACTAAGAGCCCTCAACCTGTGGGACAAGCGAATGTCAAATAACAAGATTCCCTTGACAAAGCAATTCAATAACAGCAACAAAAAGGAGATTCTCTCTCAAATGGCCCATGGAATGACGCCACATGGTATTTCTAGAACTTACCAAGTGAGATGACAAAGTGTGTACACTGTACTATATCCAATAAGCCAAACAGTGGTTATTGTTTAAGAAAAAATGGCCCTCTCTAGTAAAAATCATATTGTTATTTACAGATACATGCATTTGAACTTTAGAGAATTTCTGAGCATGCCCCACACTGCAAGGCCAAGCATGTGGGGATTCTCATGTATAATTTGTAAAGGTTCACTATAAAATATTAAAATCTCAAATTTAATGCCTAACTACGTAGGTCCCTATCCTTTCAAAGAATGAGTAGCTAAAGCCAATCTCCTCCTCGACCCTCTTCCTATGATAAGAAGTTAATGAATTAGAAACAAAGCTAAAGCTTCATATGTCCATGACCCCCAGACTGCAATCTAAGAGGACAAAAAGAAAATCAAGTCTTAAAGAGGATGGTTTCTAAATAAAAATTTAAAAAGCATTCACTATCATAAGGAAGACAAAGACCTCAAGCACATGGGGAAGGAACATAGATAGCAAAGACTCAGATCAGGATTACTTTAATGCTGCCTTGTTGTTTTTCTGTAACTTTCTCATTTTTATATATTTGAACTTGAATTTTCAAACTTGGGGGAATTTTAACCACTTTAGATGATTAAGCCTTGAGAGTATGACAACAAACATGTTGACTAACTGCCTGTGCATATGAACAAACAATCTAGCCTTACCTAGATAGGATCATCCATTATACAACCAACCTTCAAGCAGCAGATCATACATTGATGCTCTTGGGTGCAACTCTAAGTTGCAACCCATAATGTCCAAACACGTAATTTGCTGGCAATCATGCATTGCCTGCTAGATTATCACCAAGCCATCATCAAATGGCAATTTGCCATTCTGCTATGATATATTTAGTAAACTTCAATAGTAGAGGATGTGCTTCTAGATGTTTACTCTTACGGCATCTTGGAAACCTATAAATGGGATCGGACTAGCTGCTTGTGTATTGTGAAATTATAATCTAGCTTCATCTAGATGTGATCATATCTAAACTACGTGATATATTCAAGGAGCAGATCAGCCATTGTGGCTCTTAGGTACACCACTAACTCACAACCAGTATTGTCAATACATTCATGCCGCCAGTGATCTTGTATTTCACATCTGGCTACTTCTCAATATTTGTTGCAATCATCTCCACTAAGAGCACTCTCAACATGTGGGACAAGCCATTGTCAAATAACAAGATTCCCTTCACAATGCACTTCAATAACTGCAGCATAAAGGAGATTGTCTCTCTCAAATGGCCCACAGAATGATGCCAAAACTTAACAAGTGAGATGACAAAGTGTGTATGTTAATGTTTCATGCAGCATTGTTGCAACTTCCAGTAATTTCATTCCTTAAAGAAATCAGATAATGGTTATCTGATTTATAAGATCTCAAAAGGCACAGATTAGAAGACATTTCGGTTTGCTAAAAAAGAAGTTAACATTAAATGGCATAATCCTTATTTGTTAAAGCCGACTTCAATTTATCAAAGAGTCACGTATGAAAGGAGTCATTCATTTGTTTTTGGAGGCCAACATTGAAGTGACGCGATCTTGGAGGAGGCGCGATTTTTGATTCAAGGCCGACATGCTCTTAGAAAGACATGTCTCTTTCTTGCATGGTGTATATATATATTCAATGTATCTTTGTTGTTCATTAATTCAGTTTTTCAGTTGCTTTCTCTGGTGCGAATTCCATACTCTTGATGCGAATACTATTCAAGGCAGATCGAATTCAAGAGCAGATCAATATCGATTTTTAAGAAGTTCGAATATTCATCCAAGTGCGAATTATTCTAAGGCTGTGTGGATTCTTCTATATTCTTCTATAGATCAGTGCGAGTTTATTAAAGGCAGTATTGATTGTTTACTGTCAAGTTCTGTGTGTTATCTGATTCAATATATTGTGAAGGTGAAGCAGATTTGGCCTTGTATTGGCCTCATTGTAAAGAGAATTACTGCCATTACTTATATATAAAAGAGAGATCTTTGTTGCTGGGTTTTTTCTCCCTCAAGAGGAGGGTTTTCCCAGGGTATATGCTGTGTTACTGTGTCTGATTTTTGAATTAATTTTCTGTGCACTTATCTGATCACTAATTTAACATGGTATCAGAGCGGGTGTGAAGAAGATCGTGGTTAGATTTGTGCTTTCATAGCTTATTCTATTATTTGTTGAGAGTTCTTATCTATCTTCACTACATTCAAAATGGTGAACGGATTGAAGATCGAGGATAGACTCGATGGAGCTTCTAACTACACCTCATGGAGATTCCGAATCATGCTTACATTAGAGGAGAATGATTTGGTTGAATTTGCGGAGTCCAAGGTTCCCAAACCTGAAGAGGAAGAAGAGAAGCTGCAATGGAGGAAGAAAGATATCAAAGCAAAGAAGTTGCTAGTTGACTCCGTTAAAGACCACATCGTCCCTATTGTTTCCAAGTTGAAGACCGATAGGGAGATGTTCAAAACTTTGAAAGAAATGTATGAAATCAATAACACCAGCCGGGCTCTTGCGCTGAAGCAACAACTTCATCATGTGAAGATGTCGAAAGGAGAGACCGTGATCGCCTACTTCATGAAGATTGCAGAATTGAGAGATCAGCTCTCCACAATTGGTCATATGGTTGAAGATAAAGACTTGACAATGCTTGCACTCAACGGTTTGCCATTATCTTGGGAGTCCTATATTCAAGGAATTAGTGCAAGGTCTAAACTTCCAAAGTTTGATCGTTTGAGGGCTGACTGCATCCAAGAGGAATCAAGGTTGATGGCTAGAGGTGTTGGCCCAAGTTCTTCTAATCAAGAAATCCATGTTCTTGCAGCCCAAGCTTCGAAGAAGAAAGGAAAAGGTGGAAAGAAGGGTCACTTCAAGAGGAATCGTGATAAAGGAAATGATGATGCTTCCCCTCCCAAGAAGAAGCGAGATTTGTCTAAAATTCAATGCTTTAGGTGTGACAAGTTTGGTCATTTTGCTAAACATTGCCCTGACAGACCTAAGCATCAAGCCTCCGTTGCAGATGTAGAGAATGTTTCTCCTCAGAAGGATGAATATCTATTTTGCTCAGCCTTGTCAAGCAATGTTGCCACCGACACCAACACATGGTTGATTGACAGTGGTGCTTCTCGTCACATCACCGGGTTCAAGGAGCACTTATCAAGCTTGGTGAAGAAAGACTCTTTGGAACAAGTTATCATTGGAGATGATGCTAGCTACACCGTGAAAGGGATTGGGACCTCTACTCTCCATTTGGATTCAGGTATTACACTTCAGTTGAGCAATGTTCTTTATGTTCCGGGGATCAAGCGCAATCTCATCTCTATTTCAGCCCTAGAAGATAAAGGATATCAAATTGCCTTCTCAAAAGGCAAAGTTCTTGTATGGATGGAGAACTCTAGTTTCAAAGATGCTCAAGTTATTGGAGTGAGACATGAAAGTCTCTACAGGGTTTGCACTCGTCCTCTACAAGCCTTGGTTCATGATACTTCTTCTCTATGTGATCTTTGGCATCGAAGATTGGCGCATCTACACTTTCGTGCCTTGCCTATTATGGAGAAGATGGTGACAGGTCTACCTAAGTTCGACAAGGAGCATGAAGGCACTTGCAAGGGATGCGCTCTAGGTAAGAATGTAAAAGCCACTTTTCATAGTAGTGAAAATAGATCTAAGAGTATTTTAGATCTCATCCATTCAGATTTATGTGGTCCTATGTCTGTTCCGTCTTCAAGCGGATTTTTGTATTATGTACTGTTTATTGATGATCACTCTAGGAAAACTTGGATTTATTTCTTGAGGTCTAAAGAGTCTGAGGAAGTATTAGCTAGATTTAAGGAGTTTAAAGCCTTAGTAGAAAACCTTTCTGGTAAAAGAATTAAGGTCCTTAGATCTGACAATGGTGGTGAATACACCTCTGGTAGTTTTCTAGACTTTTGTACGGATGCAGGGATTAAGAGGGAGTTCTGTGTTCCCTATAATCCTTAGCAGAATGGTGTTGTAGAAAGAAAGAACAGGACAATCATGGAAGCAGCAAAGGCCATGATTCATGATCAAGATTTGCTGACTTTCTTATGGGCAAAAGCCTCCAAGACAGTTGTATATGTGCAAAACAGAAGTCCTCACAAGGTCTTGGAGAATATAACTCCGGAAGAAGCCTTCACAGGGAAGAAGCCTAAAGTTAGTCACTTAAGAATCTTTGGATGTCCTGTTTATATCCATGTTCCAAAGGAGAAGAGAACTAAGTTGGAGCCCTCTGGCAAGAAGGGCATCTTTGTGGGCTACAGCGAGACATCTAAAGCCTACAAAATTTACATTCCAGGACAAAAGTTAATCGAGATCAGTAGGGATGTTACTTTTGAGGAAGACATTGCATTTAGGAGATCCAAGGGCACTCACATGGAGATCAGTAACGAAGAGTCTCCTCAGGATATGGAAGTTGACCATACTCCTGAGATTCAGAGGGAGACTGTTGAACCAAAAGAAGATGTTGATCCTGTTGAACCCTTGGAGCCTACTGATGGGCCTACTGACATTGTCATTGGAAGAAAGAGACCTCTATGGGCTAGGCGCACTATGCAAGAGGCAGAAAGCTTTGCAGCTCCTAGAGGCACATTCAGAGAAAGTAAAAGGCCTCATAAGTTCTTCAATTATGTTGCCTTGATGAGTCAGATTATTGATTCAGAGCCTTCATGTGTTGAAGAAGCATTCAGTCATCAGGTTTGGAGAGATGCAATGGCAGAGGAGTATCAATCAATTCTGAAGAATGATGTTTGGGACATTGTTCCTAGACCTAAGAGAAAATCAGTGGTATCTTCGAAATGGCTCTTCAAAATCAAGCATGCTGCAGATGGGAGCATTGAGAAGTATAAGGCAAGATTTGTTGCTCGAGGGTTTTCTCAGAAAGAGGGAGTTGATTACGAAGAAACATTTGCTCCTGTTGCCCGTTACACTTCTGTCAGAACTATCATTGCCATTGCTGCATCAAAAGGATGGAAGATTCATCAGATGGACGTGAAGACAGCTTTTCTCAATGGCGTAATTGAGGAAGAAGTTTATATTGAGCAACCTGATGGTTTTGAAGTTCATGAGAAGGAGTCTCATGTGTGTAAGCTAAAGAAGGCCTTGTATGGTCTTAAGCAGGCTCCTCGTGCTTGGTACGAAAGGATTGATCGGTACCTATCTAGTTTGGGCTTCTTGAAGAATGATGCTGATTCAAATCTCTATTTCAAGGTAATCAATGGTGATGCACTAATATTGGTTTTATATGTTGATGATTTGATCCTTACTGAGAAGATCACCTGATTCTCGAGTGCAAGAAGGAGTTGACTTCAGAATTTGAGATGAAAGACCTTAGGCTCATGCATTACGTCCTTGGTTTAGAAGTCTGGCAGAAACTAGATGAGATGATTCTAAGTCAAGGAAAGTACACCATTGATATACTTAAGAGATTTGGCATGATGGATTGCAAATCCATGTCTACACCAATGGAGACCAACCTACATAAGTTGAAGGAGGCTGCAACTAATTCAGACTTGGTGGATCCTACATTGTACAGACAGTTGATTGGGTCTCTGATGTATCTGGTTAACACTAGACCTGATATTTGCTATGCAGTGAGTGCACTTAGCCAGTTTATGTGTGATCTGAGACAGATACATCTTGTGGCAGCTAAACATATCCTGAGATACTTGCGTGGCACAGTTGGTTATGGGTTGAGGTATACTTCAAATGCAGACTTGGAGTTACATGGTTTTTCAGATTCTGATTGGGCAGGGTGTGTCTCAGATCGGAAGAGCACCTCTGGTTGTTGCTTCAGTTTGGGTTCTGCTATGATTTCCTGGTGCAGCAGGAAGCAATCATCTGTAGCATTGAGTACAGCAGAGGCCGAGTACATTGTAGCTTGTATGGCAACTTGGGAAGCAGTGTGGCTTCGTAAGCTCCTTTTAGGATTGTTTGGACAATCAATGGAGCCTACCATCATCCATTGTGATAATCAGAGTTGCGTGAAGCTTTCTGTCAATCCCATGTTTCATGACAAAACGAAGCATGTTGAGATCAAGTACCACTACATCAGAGATATGGTACTGCGAAAGGCTGTACAGTTGAAGTACATCAGCACTGATGAGCAGACGGCAGATATTCTCACCAAGCCTCTCTCCAGGATAAAGTTTGTATACTTTCGAGATAAGCTTGGTATGGTGGAGAATCCAGCCTTGACTGAGAAAGAGTCTCAGTATCAGTGAGCCGTTCTATCTTTTACCATAGTATGGTTGTAGCCATTATGGTAGATATCGTGTTGAGGCGATATCCGATATCACATTGAGGTGATATTTATCTTTTACCATAGTATGGTTGTAGCCATTATGGTAGATATCGTGTTGAGGCGATATCCAATATCACGTTGAGGTGATATTCCTTCATTCACCATAGTATGGTTGTAGCCATTATGGTAGATATCGTGTTGAGGCGATATCCAATATCACGTTGAGGTGATATTCCTTTGTTCACCATAGTATGGTTGTAGCCATTATGGTAGATATCGTGTTGAGGCGATATCCAATATCACGTTGAGGTGATATTCCTTTGTTCACCATAGCATGGTTGTAGCCATTATGGTTGATATCGTACTGAGACGATATCTGACATCACGATGAGGTGTTATGTCTTGAGCAGTTGGAAGTGTGCTCCTTAGCTGAGAGGCAGTGTTAATGTTTCATGCAGCATTGTCGCAACTTCCAGTAATTTCATTCCTTGAAGAAATCAGATAATGGTTATCTGATTTATAAGATCTCAAAAGGCACGAATTAGAAGACATTTCGGTTTGCTAAAAAAGAAGTTAAAATTAAATGGCATAATCCTTATTTGTTAAAGCCGACTTCAATTTATCAAAGAGTCATGTATGAAAGGAGTCATTCATTTGTTTTTGGAGGCCGACATTGAAGTGACGCGATCTTGGAGGAGGCGCGATTTTTGATTCAAGGCCGACATGCTCTTAGAAAGACATGTCTCTTTCTTGCATGGTGTATATATATATTCAATGTATCTTTGTTGTTCATTAATTCAGTTTTTCAGTTGCATTCTCTAGCGCGAATTCCATACTCTTGATGCGAATACTATTCAAGGCAGATCGAATTCAAGAGCAGATCAATATCGATTTTTAAGAAGTTCGAATATTCATCCAAGTGCGAATTATTCTAAGGCTGTGTGGATTCTTCTATATTCTTCTATAGATCAGTGCGAGTTTATTAAAGGCAGTATTGATTGTTTACTGTCAAGTTCTGTGTGTTATCTGATTCAATATATTGTGAAGGTGAAGCAGATTTGGCCTTGTATTGGCCTCATTGTAAAGAGAATTATTGCCATTACTTATATATAAAAGAGAGATCTTTGTTGCTGGGTTTTTTCTCCCTCAAGAGGAGGGTTTTCCCAGGGTATATGCTGTGTTACTGTGTCTGATTTTTGAATTAATTTTCTGTGCACTTATCTGATCACTAATTTAACAGTGTACACTGCACTATATCCAATGACCCAAGCAGTGGTTATTGTTCAAGAAAAATGGCCCTCTCTAGTAAAAATCAAATTATTTACAGATACATGCATTTGAACTTTAGAGAATTTCTGAGCATGCCCCACACTGCAAGGCCAAGCATGTAGGGATTCTGATGTATAGATTTTTCTCCTTTAAGGAATAACTTATCAACAGTCATTTATTTGCACAGATATGACATTGTTCAATCCCGAATGATGCCTGACACAACTACACATGGGTTGTTTCCCTACAACTACTTGAGCTGATTGCATGCGTAAGAAAAAAGTAAGGGGAATCTGAACTTGATGTGAGACGGTGTTTATAGTAGCACATATAAATATATAAGAACTTTCTGCTTGCATTTATAAATATATTAGAACTTTCTGCTTGCATTTATAGATTATTTTCCTACAATTAGGGAATGCAAACCTTTTTGTTACAATAAATACAGGTATAAATCTATTACAAATGGAAGATCCACTCTTATCCTCAAACTTAATTGATGATTATCAAGCTAGCATGATTCACTAAAAGACATGAATTCGATTCCCTCTCTTTGTTGAAGGGATTCTAAGCTAATATGACTGACCTTTTTACTCTTAAGAACCACACTGCTTCCTCCTGGTAAGGAAGTAATACTTACAACAAAAAAATTAACCATTCAAGTACATAAGATCGTACCCAAAACTTGAGCATTGCCATCTGAACCTGCACATAATAAGAAAATGGACAACAAAATCATGAATATGTTTAATCTTCAAGCAATATTTGGTGTTTTACTTTTCTACCAAATTCAACGAATTCTTTTACAGCACTTACCTCATTCAGGATTCATTAAATTAAAAATCTCTATGCTGCTGTGTTTATATTTATGGTAGGATGAAGGACAACTACTCACGCCTAACAAATTTGGAAAAAAAGGTTTTGAAAGAGGTTAGGAAATTACAGACAAGCATGCCATGCAACAGGTCCTCCATAACAACAGTTGTTTTAGTTCTCTGAAAATATTACCTGATATGATAGGAATGGGTATTGTCTCCAAATCGTTATCCCGAAAGTGCAGTATCAGATGATTTGCTCATGTAAATTTCATATAACTCTTGTGTCTGAAGATTATTTAGGAACCTGCAGGAAAATTCTTCATCGCATAGACGAAGCATAGTAGCCAGACTAATAGTAAGACGCTCGGATTGCTTTACAGTTAAATACTTATATAACATAAAACGAGGCTTTAACCAATTCTCTATGCTGAACGTAAGCAAAATAGGATAAGTGCAAACAATGTTTGGTTCAAACCCCGCAGTATGAGTCAAGAAATCCATGTTCTTCTGCATCTTATCCACAGACAAACTCAGTATCCTAGGATACTTCACAAGCACTTCCTTGATCTCCCCATCAGTGAGACCGAGATTTGCCACATGCTTCAACTTCTTGTCAAGAGTTTCTGTGGTTAAACATAGTAGGTGCGGATGCTTCTTAAACATATCTTTGATTTCATCTTCAAGGAGACCAATGTTTGTCATCTGTTTCAACTTCTTTGCCACGTTACCAGTCACATTGCTATCGCTTGACAGAATTTCTGGAGCCCTCTTGATTGCTTGGGACAGCTGGGCTTCTGAGCCAAACAGGTTTGCAAGTAATCGAATTTTAGGATTAAGGTTTTTCTCCAAACTTAAGCCAAGAATTCTAGGCCTTCGGGTTATAGCCATTGCCAGGTCTTCTCTAGTAAGGCCTAATGTGGTGAGAAGATCAATTTTGGGCTTCAGGCCATCCACTTTGCGTGTAAGGAGAGCTGGGCTTCTTCGTATGACAGTCCTTACCTGGTGTGGAGTGAATCCCAAATCTCTGAAGAGTTGTAGTACCTGTCGGGCTGCGTGAAGGAATTTGCGTTGTGACAGGGGTACCCTGATCCTCCTGTTGATTGTTGGCAGTTCAGATTCAGAAACCCCACATTCCTTGAGTAGAAATTCTGTAATGTCATCGTTGAAGAGATGTCCGCTTTTTTCTTCTTCTTGTGGGTAGGATTGGATTAGGGATGTAGCATGACGCGATGATATTGAGGTAGATAATAATGAATGCTTAGAGGAAATGAGGCATGCAGATGACCGTGATAATGAAAATCTGAGGGGCAAAACAATGTATTTGGGGAGTAAAAATGTCCCTGCATGTAAGCTTGTGCTGAAATGCAAAGGAGATTCAAGAGAAAAAGTCATGGAAGCGAAAACGAAAGTCATGATAATAGGAACAAGTTATACAAAATCCTTACCCAAATTAGGCCGGGAACAAGAAAGGAGGCGTTGTCTCAATAATAATAGGGTTTGCAATTCTTCCTAGGGAGGATTCACAGCTCGACAAAATAGCATTCTGTGTCGCCTCTCATCGTATGCTATAATCGGTCCCTGCCAAAGGCGGAAAAAACTATTATTCCCTGGTTATAGTAGATTTTTGGACCAAATTCTGTCCTTAGAAGACATCGAATGTTCGCTCTTTTCTATGGATTAACAAAAGATCAATTTGCGGCTGTTAGTGGAGTTCTATATATGATGTGGCCTTAATAGTAAAGATAATTTCTATCTTTTATATTTTAAGATTTTTTCAAAAGGTTTTTTCGTGTTAGTAATCAATTGTGATATATCACTAGTATATATATCTCTAATAAATTTATATACTAGCACTTGCATCTAGTGGGGGTTCAAGGGAGATACCGATAGGAAAATAAAGAAGAAGCATCAATGAATTGTTTTAATATGCAGGTGGTGGCAATAAAATATATCTGTATAGAGATGCATTGTACAGTATAAGTAGGTACAATCTTTTGTTGGGTTTGTTCTCTATAAACAATGAAATCCCTTTGAACAATTTGTAGCAAGTTTGCACAAGTCAAATTTACATAAGAGCATCTATTTGTCTTTTTTAAAGACATGCAATGTCTAAGAAGTGGAAGACAATGTTGATTAGATTTCCTTGAACAAGCACTGGCAACTTTGTTGTGACCTTGTGTAGAAGATTCTCCAAGTAGTGATCGACCACCTATAGAAGCCAAAATGTGTAATTGATTAGTTTTAGTATCGATATTAAAACCATCAATACCCATAATCTTATACACATTATCTCTAGGGGAATATGTAATATATAATTTTGTTTGAATGCAAAAATACGGCAATGGAATAAATGGTCACCATCTCATAAAGGGTAGAATACAAGTATCAAGTAAATGGTTAGGATTAATAATTACAAATAATTTGTGCAACCAATCTTTGTCGACTTGTTTATCTCAGATATCCACCTAATTTTATTATTATTTTATATATGTATAAACCCTATTTCTAATTATTTAAAGGTGAAAGTATTTGTATCATATTGATAATTTATCTTAAGATTATTAATAATCATAAGTTTAAGCATATTATTTTAAGATGGAAAAGAAAATTTTACATCTATAATATTAATAATATCTCTTTGACTATAATCAAATTGCTATCAAATAGATAATTTTTTTAATATATTGAAAAGAATGAATCTCAAATTAGATTTCTTAATTAATTTCTTATTTAAATTATTTAAATACTAAGTTTTTAAAATTTATATAAAATTCTAGAATAGTTTTTGATCTTCATTTCATGATTACTCTATTTTATATTTAAATATAGTAACACTCATTTTCCCTCACAACTCATCATTTATTTAAATTTTCAACTAAAAATACTTTCTTATATTAAAATTTCAATACCAATTTTAACAATAAAAATAATTTAAACAACAGGTTAATTATGAAACATCTGCCTACAAATTAAATTGGACATATTTAAATGATAACTCAATAGCTATAAATTGAAAAAAAAATCCACAACAAACAACGTTAATGGACATCACAAACTCAAAACAAATTTTCAACATGAGTTAATTTAATTTGTGATAGGATCCCTAAACTATAACAAATTGCAAGCATCATCCACTTCAATAAATCAAATTTAGATAGAATGCATGTACGACAACAATAGGTGAGCAAGTCTTTCTTCTGAGGTCTCACTTTCGGTCTCTCAAACCTTTTAACAGTAAGAAAGCACAAATTTTCCTTACATCTACTTGTTCATCCAGGTTGTTCCTTTTCTGGGTATAATTTTCATACCATTCATTCAAAATGCACTAATTTCTACTTTGTGAGATTGCATCTACTCACTAAAGTTAAGTGGATATCTAAAACATTTAAGTTTATTATATAATCAATACAACCAACTACATATTTAAGCCATATTAAGGTCAAATTTACCAACAACAGGAGAATTGTTTTTCAATTGCCAAAAGCTTGTATCTTGCATAAGGCATGCTTCAACCAATTCCCTTTACTTTCAATATAAATGGCATGACAAGTCTTCAGAGCACAACATGATTCTAGAGGACAACAAAATCACAAGCATATCTATTAATTAGAGCAAAGGTGTAATGAGAATCACAAAACCTAAATAGGAATTTTTTTTTAACTCTTATTTATATTCACCAATACAATGCAGATTAATGATCTCCATCAATATAGTGAAAGATGAAGTACAAACAAGAGTTGCAACTTACTATGTTGGCTAAAAAGTGTTGGGAAAAAGGAGAACTTAGTGCCATGTTTTTCTTTAAAAATGTGTGAAAATTGCAAACTAAGGGAGGAGAAAAGGAGGTTGCATGGGAGAAGAGAGAGAATTGTGTAGAAAAGTTGGGAAAGTGAGGCACCAAGGGGAGAGGTCGAGTCTGAAATGGAAGACAAACAAATTTTTACATTGATGGAATACAAATGCGGATTGGGATGTTTGTACAGTTGCAACAAGAATGAGAGAATTGGCGCAAGAAATTCAAGGGTATGGATATCCATACTCATCAAGGATTTTCACTTATTACGAAGGCAAAGTAGGGGTAGAATTCAGGGTAAACTACAACCACACAATTGACTCACTTTTGTACAATTGGTTGAATTAATGCATTGCCTACACTAGCATAAGGCATTTGATTATACCCTAAAATAGTATTATAAGAATCTAATACTCTTTTAGAGTATATATACATTGCACCTAAAGCTTATAAAAATTGGACATTAAGATGTTTTATTTTGCTGAACCTTGGTGAGAGTTTGTAGGATTGGGCATACCTGAATCAACCCATTTTATGTTAGTGAGCCTTCAACCACGTCGATTAATTAGTCAATGTGCAACTTTTAAGAATCCAAACAAAAAATCAATTAATTTTTTAACAACAAACTAATTTTTTTGACAACAACAAATTCACAGCTTAGCAATAAACATGTAATTGATTTGGGATCCTTGTATTTTTCTTGTTAGTTTAATTTCCAATTTTTTCTTATAAACAAAATAACTTAATTTCCTATCAACATACCCCTTGAACCTCCTATAGGTTCAAAAATGGGGCTTTGGAACAGGGTATGGATATCCATCAAAGCATAATCATGCTAAATTTGCTTTGCCTTTCTCTTTCTATCTTGCTTCCATTCAAAAAAAATTAGGCATGTTTTAATTCAAATATGAACATAATTTTTTGTTTAATTTCTTTAAAGATATAGACAGAAAGATAGAGCGGCTACTCTAGAAAAAAATGCAGATCAATACCCAGCAACATAAGTAGCACCTATTGAACAAGCAAAGTCAACATCATATCCAGCCACATACGAAGGGAGTAGAAGTCATAAGGCGAGGGAACAAAAGGGATAAGCCTGGTATTAACCTTGAATCAAGTCTTACTCTACATAGTTATAGAACTATTCAGGAGCTTAGACAAGAACTCTATCATTCCAATTCTACCATATGCCATCCAAAGCTGAGATAGATTAGATTTTAGAGTAACAAATATTGTGAGCTTTTTAAAAATTTATTACAATCAAAATGAAAGGGGAGCATATATTTTATATTGAGTTTTTTTAGGCTGTATTAGTAAACTAGATTTGTTTCAGCACAGATTCAAACCTAAATGGAGAGATTTCTGAGTAACAATTAGAATGAAAACCAGTGTGAGTTTTATATTATAGAATTTTTAGTCATTATTACTGAACTAATTTGATTGGAAGGTTGGCATAAGTTTTATTTTTGAGATTATTGAACCATTATTAGAAGACTACGTTTCAACCATATACCATTCAAAGCTTAGATGGATTAGATTTTGGAGTAACAATCAAAATGGAAGACTTTCATATTGTGAGCTTTTAAACTTTATTAATAGAATAATCAAAATGAAATGGGAGCATATGTATTATATTCTGAATTCTTTTAGAGTGTATAGTAAACTAGATTTATTTCAGTATAGATTCAAGCCTAAATGGAGAGATTTTTGAGTTTAGTATGAGTTATATGTTACAAAATTTTTAGGCATTATTATTGAACTAATTAGATTGGAAGGTTGGAATAGAAAAACGGGTTGGGGCCCTAGCTTGGTTGGCTAAATCTTTCCTGTAGCAGGAGGTTGGTCACAAGTTCTAGTCTCCCCCACCCCCGTGGTACCGGAGGGCGTGTCGCACCAGCATCGTTGGTCACGTTAAAAAGTTTACCAGGCGCACCTGCAGTTTATAAGGGGTCATGCTACCCGATTCCTGCAGTCTATAAAAAAAAATAAAAAAATAAAATGCATACTAGGATTCTTATTTATCTTAAGTGTATATTGAAGGATAAAACTAATTCACAAGCAACAAAAATTGAACTATGCATTTTTACCATTTTCCCTAATATGATTAACATTGGAATTTTTTACCATTTTACCAGTTACCCTGAAATAACAAAATAAAAATTTAAATCTATTAACTATATTTTAATGAAAGCAACAAAATTTCTTTGTAGCAATTGCTTATCAATAGACACAGATTATTTCCAAAATATTCATCTACTCATTGTGAAACAAAAATCATTTGTGCGATTTGTGATCAAATAGAAAGCATGGAGAAAGTGTTGGGTTCCTGGGCGATGGAGAACAAAGAAAGGCTAAAATTTGCATCATTGGAGGTGGCACTGATCGATGAGAAGGGCGTGGAGTTTAAAGGGTAGGGAGGCCAAAGATTCTAGCTTTCAGTGTCTACTGCTCTTTTTATTGCTGATGATCAGGACGATGCTTGTGATTTTTTTCACAAGTATAACCTTGGAAAACAAGAGGAAAGTAGCAAAGAATTTGATACAAAGTTAGTGTTGCTCAATGAAAAGTTTCAAAATGTAGGCATTAATCTAGGGCACAGAGCTCTAGAAGTGGTTATGAATCATATAATCAACACATTTGTAGAGGGGCAGTAGGGCCGAGAGGGAGAAATTGGCTCTAATTAAAAACATAAAACTGAAAAGGGAAAATAAAACTAATTGAAACCATGGCAAGTGACTTAACTCAAGCATAAATTGGACATCAAATCTTCCTAGGCATCGGTGGTGGTGGACAACAGAAATGAGCCTCAAACCAATTTTTATTGTGAACTGATGGACAATACAATCTATTTATAGGCGGAGGCAGTGATGGAGGGTGGGTGATCTTCCTGACATAGAAGATATCTGATCAATTTAGTCTTAATGAGATTAGACTAAAGAAATGATATGCACGGTGGAGTGTCTGAACTGCATTTGCATTAAATGAGGGAACTACCTTGGCTCCACGTCCTCCTTGCTCATCTTCAAAGGTAACCTTAGACCATTAAATACAATCATTATCTCCTTGTTCTATGCATATCCCACAATCATACTCGCAGACAGAGGCAATCAAGTCATTGTACATGCTAGTTGAGATGACAACTACACTAATTAATGACAAGATTATCAATTTTTAACTTGTTTTTGGTTGCATGATGGTAAGCGATGACCTGATACCTTATTAATAGCCATATGATCACTCTAGATCATGTGGTTAACTTAATCAGGTGGTTTACCGATTCGTCAAGTTGTTTGCAGGCCATGTGAGACAAGATTGCCAATGGGTTGTGGACTGGCAAGTCCACAATTAAAAGCCTATCAGCTAAAAATACATCGAGAGATATATTTTTTGAAGTTTAATCTTAATTGAAATGTAATCTATTCCTAACTAAACCCTAATGTTGTTTGACTAATTGCTAGCATCTTTCTTCTGATTTGGGATATGGACTAACCACCTCTCGTGGGTCTGCTTATCTCTGGAATTTGTATTGGGTGTTAATAGGTCGACCTTTTGACACAACAAAAAACATGTTCCAACAAATTTAACCATAATTCAAAGACTAACTCTAACCCCAAGCTTTTATCTAGAGCCCCAACCCTAACCCTAACTCTAAATTTAACTCAATATGAACCCTAATTGAACCATAACCTTTACCTAACCTTAATCATAATTGTAACCTCGATCCTAACACCAAATTTTATCCTAAAACACTAACCCTAATCTTAACATAACCTTAATCCTTATCCTAACTATAAATGAGCCCTAACCCCATGCTTTATCCTACAACCTTAACCCTAATTCTAACCCTAATTGAACAAAAACTCTAACCCTAATTGAACCCAAAATCTAACTAAATCCTAATTGAACCTTATTTGAACCCTAACCCTAATCGTAGTTGAACACCAACCCTAATTAAACTCTAACCCTAACCTTAATTAAACTCTAACCCTAACCCTAATTACACCCCAACCATAATTTAACTATAATTTAACCATAAAATTAACTAATAAGTATTTTTAGATTATTTAAATAAGATTAGGTTCAAGTAGTTAAACCCTAACCCTAATTGAATTTTAATCCTAACCTTAACCTTAACACTCTAATCATAAGCATAATCCTAATCGATCTGTAAACCTAACCTTAACCTAACCCTAATTGAATTGTAACCCTAACTCTATTTAAATTCTTAACCTAATTAAACCCTAGGGCTAATTCTAACACTAATTGAGCCCTAACTCTAATTATAATTTAACCTAACCCCATTGAATCCTAATTGAACCCTAAGTCTAATCAAGCCCTAACCCTATCTATAATTGTAAGTGTAACCCTAATTATAATCATAATTCTAACCATGTAGTGAACCCTAATGTAAATGCTAATTTTAAACCAAACCCTAACCTTCACTATTACCCTAACATTAATAATAATTATAACTTGAAGGTTTTCTAAAACCCTAACCCTAACCCCAAGATAATTTGTTATTGAACCCTAACCCTATTTAAATTGTAACCCTAATTTAACCCTAACCTTATTCATAATTGAATATTGACCATTACCCTAATTTGAAGCTTTATCTTAAAACACTAAACATAATTGAAATCTAACCCTAACCCTAACACTAACACTAGCCCTAGCCTAGCCATAACCCTAGCCCTAATTGTAGCTATAATTTTAACCTAACCCAAACCATATTCCCAAGCTCTATCTTAGAACTATAACTCTAATTATAACCCTAAATGAACCCTAACTCTAACAATAACCGATTATAATACCAATTCTGGACAACAGTAATCATAATTATAACCATAACCATAATTGTAACCCGAATTATAATTGTAAGTATAATGCTAACCTTAATCGAGCCCTAACCAAATTGTGACCCCAACCCTAATTGTAATTGTAACTTGAACTTTATTCTAGAACCCTAACCATAACCTTAATTGAACATTAGCCTTAACCCTAACCCCAACCCTAAGAGAACCCTAAGCATAACCCTAACCCTAGTTGAATGATAAATGAATCGTAACCTTAACCTTAACCCTATTTGAATCCTAACCCTAAGCCAAATTAAATTGTAACCTGAAATGAAATTGAAGCCTAACACTAACCCTAACCCTAGTACATTTGAATTAGAATCATAATTCAACCCTAACCCTTATCCTAATTGAATCTTAGCCCTAACCCCAAGTTTTATCTTAGAATTCTAACCCTATTTGAACTATAACCGTAACCCTCACAATAGCCCTAGTTGAACCCTATACTTAATCCTAACTCTAGAATTATATAGAATGGTATGATAATTATTTAATAACATTTTGTTTCCATAGTCCATGATAGTTAGTATTTAAGATTTCTAGAAAAACCATGTGCAAATTTCTACATCAACATTTCAGATCATACTCCATGATCCATCATCACGATGATAAGCAGATAGAGAGAGAAAATAATGGATCATGGAGTATGATCCGAAACGTTAATGTAAAAATTTGCACACAACTTTTCCAAAATTCTTGAATACTAATGATAATTATTTACTATTGATTTATTAAATTATAAAATAGATTTATATAAGTTTAGGTTGAAGAGTTATTTTGTATTACTTCACAACTATTTAGTTTAATGAAGTATAATTGCATGTTTAGATTCATTTGTCTCTCATCAAATAACTAGTATGTATAAAATAATATTTTGTAATAAAGATGTATATATGTAAATGCTTTGTTGTGATAATTTCATTCTCATTTTATCTTCTATATTATGTCTTGTGTATTGTCTATTGATTTACACATCTTTCATCTATTACATTTCTCTATTTAAGGGTCATCCCCTTTATGTTATTCATTTTGTCCTCTTTGATGGTTATTACATTTTCATTGTCCTCAATTATGATATGTCATGCTTATCTTATGGTCATATGTTTATATCTCTTATGACATTTTATTTACGCTTACATGATGATTGTGGACACTTAAAAAATACCCATGTCATAGTATCACATGTCACATATCAATTTATCCATCAATTAAATAAAGTAAAATCTTGGAATGCTATTGTTGTACTTGAGTATAGGAGCTAGAAAATGATAACTAAGAGATGAACAACCAAATATATTTTTTAACAAAACATCATGTTGTGGAAGTTTAATGGAAGGGAAGATATTTGCCATTAACCTTCAAATTTGTCTACACACTAGTAAAAAAACACAATATTATGAAACTGTGCCACTCTCCGCCTAATCCTTCGTCTTATCCTCCACCTATCCCTAAACCATCAAAATCATCCATGTTTAGATTTCTCCAAGAACTAATCCAATAAAAAATATAAAAAACTCTATTAAACAATAGCTGATATATTTTCACAATTTCAACTCCCTATCACTAGCATGTGATGTCTTCTTTCCCATCCACACATTCAACAACTAATTGCAATGCCAGAAAATTCTTGAGGATGATCGCTTAATAGCAGTGGACTCTTGGTCTATTAAGAGCAAGTATGGTAGTATGCTTGATGATGATCATGCCACGTCGACACAATCAAAGCTCTTTGTCATTCTTGTTAGAGCTTATGGGGTACTCATAGTACCCTCAATTTCAATTCCTTAATAATGAACATGTTTTTTCTTTCCTTCTTTATTTATTTTGGGTTTTTGTTATCCATTGTGGAGTTTTGCTTTCGCAATCGTGGGGTGTTTTTATTTTCTTCTTCTATATTAATTGATTTAGGTGGCACAAACTTTATTTCAAACCCTTGAAAATTTGCACATTGAAAATGGAAAAATGGAATGTTATCGATTTTTCTATCTTTAAAGGATTTAAACGTTGTGTAGATTCAAAACAAAAAGTTGTCGATGTTGCCCGCTTTACAAGATAAAAAAGCATTGTATTTATCTTAGAAGTGATAAAAATTTGTATACTCATCTTCATAATGATAAGGATAGATATCAATTACTTTGATGTTTTTTACACGGATGTTGAACACCTTTATACGACTGTAGAATGCCTCTCAATATAATAAGGAAAAGGATATTTTTTAGTCGATAGGCTACATATAGTGTGAGATTTGAGTCTGAAACAAGTCTCACACCTACAAACCACTATTGAGGCATCGAAAAACAAGTTTCAACTGTCATTTAATGATAAACCAGTTGTTGTTTAACAATAAAAAGCCTCCAAAATTTCACTTATCACATATAAGCTAGATAAATATTGATTTGACAACTAGTTGACAACATTCTATTTCCATTTATAGTATTTTTTGTTAATTTGATGACAACTTTCTTTTTTCATTTGCATTGCTTTATGTTTTAAATTTGTATGCAAATATTTCAAAATCAATAATACTTAATTTCTTTAAGGAATAAATCTAGATTTTTCTAAGTTTATTTCATTCCATTATTTAGCATTTATTATTAATTTTTTAGTCCAGCCACATGCAACTAGAATTTGCATGCACAAACATGTACTCTCTAACATATTAACATACATATAGTTTTCTATCGGCGTAATCCTTGAACCTTCTTTAGGTGCAAGTGCTAGTGGATAATTTGATTTTAATAATGGATTCAAAAGTTTAGTGGGGGCGGGGAGGGTAGCTTGATTGGATAAAGCATTCTGTTGTAGGCAAGAAGTCACGAGGTCTAGTCTCCCCTTGTCCTCGTGGTATTAGAGGGCATTGTTACGTCAGCGTCACTAGTCGCATGAAAAAGTTTACCAAGTGTACTATAGTTTATAGAGAGGCTACCTGATTCCTATAGTCTTAAAAAAAAGCTTGATCAAAATGTTTTGTCAATTAAATAGGACTTTGATAAAGCTTATGATAGAATATACGAGAATATCTTTCTAAAAATGGTTGACTTTTGAACCTTAAACTTTTGCACACATTCAAATGGTATTTAAATATGTCAATGTCTATTTAGTAAATAATAATTCAATGTTTTATTCATTCTTGCTATAACATTCAAACATTAGGGGTTGTCTTTATGGTGGATGTCTTGAGATAATTATTATATAAAGCTAAATAGTTGAAACTTGTATCTTGTATTTTTATTCTTCGTATTAATGTTGTCATTCATTTGCATTTTGGTGATGACAACTTATTGTTTTATAGAATTTAGGAAATGAGTTAAATAGTACACTTGATATTTTAAATCTGTATTGCTCTATTTCTAGGTCTCAATTGGCCCATCATAAAATATAATACTTGATGAATCAATATGGCTCCACTCCTAAATGGTTTCACAAAAAATAGAATCAATTCAAACATGATGAGATAGCTTAGTGTCTGGGCATCTTGTTTGAACAAGGAGTTTCATTAGCTAAGATGTTGAATTGGTACTTGAGTAGACTCAAAAAGTAATTACTCAATTGGGACAACAAATATATTGTATTGATTGCCAAATTTAGTTTGCAAATAAAATCTTTTTTGAATAAATATCTTTTGTTGGCTGATAAAATTTATTTTGTTGAAGTATCAAGATCAAGATAAAAGAATGTGCGGCATACCCAAATTGGATTCAATTTAAATTATGTAACCTTGATAGTAATATGAATTTTATTTTATATAACATATGTCATCCAATAATATAGAGGAAAAAGCTTGATTATGGGTAGCTTTGGCTCGAAAAATCAATCAGAACAAGGAGGAGTGAATAATACTTGGGGGGATTTTAATGCCATACTCCGAATGAAAGATACAAGAAAGAAACTCAAACAACAAAGGATTTCAAAGAATTTATGTACACCAACTCACTAGTTGACACATATACAAAACATAGTTCGTATACCTGAACCAATAGAAGAATTGGGTTTGTAAACATTATCAAAAGATTAGATGGATTTTTACTCTCGACCAACTGGATTACCTCATTTGAGACTTGGGAAGCAGAGGTTCTTTGACATTCTAACTTTGACCATTACCCAATGGAAATATCCATCTCCAAGGATGCAACACCAATCTAAAGCTTCTTTAAATCTAAAAATATGTGGTTGTGAAGGGAGGATGTAATCTCTATGAGGAAGCTAAGGTAGCGGAACAACTTCCTACGCTAATCTTGAGAGGAGAATAATGCAAAACTTTTACAAATAATTTTAATTAAAAAAACTTAAACATAAATAAACATAAACATCGTGCATACCACAACACAATGTAAAATCAATTTTTTTGTCCATGCATTCATTTTTTGTGAGTTTTCCTTCCTCACTTCAATTGTAAACCACTATTGTGGCTTCACCCTTAATGTAGGGAAAACCCTTTCGAGAGAAAAACCCCACACTCCAAAAGCTGCCCAATATATTATTCAGAAATCACAAAGATTACAATATACTTGCAAAACAAGATTCTCACAGGAGTATCACCAACCAAAGATCCAAAGGCAACACGACTGCTATTAGACTCTCAAAATACATCACAATACATAACCGTAATACAATGCCCTCATAAAATAAGGTTGTCTTCTAGAGCAAGTCATGTTGATAAAATATCAATCGTCTAATCTAAGACCTAATGATGAACGGTCCAGATTTATAATAATAAAATATAAATAAAATTTCCCTTCAGGGGCGCTGCCCCTAAGCCCCTCACCAAGGTGAGCCACCCTTGGACTCCTCGCGAGGGAAACCTCCCCCCCTCCTCCCCCTCCCCATTGTTGTCATATCAACTATACTCTATGTATCAACTATACCTTTTGTAATTGTAAGGTTGAGACACATTATCCCAACAATCTCATTAATGAAAAAATGGTGGATAGAGGTTGTGGTGAAGCAAGGCACAAAAAAATTCATGTTCATGGAAAAATTAAAGATAATCAAGAATCACCTAAAATAATGGAACAAAGTTTCTTTCAAGAATATCTTTGAAGAGAATGAGAGAATTGAAGGAGATATTGAAATGCTAAATCCAAAGATATTCTCAGATGGAATAACAAACATAGAGGATCTAACAGAGAAAATACTTCAACGGTAGAACATGCTGAGATATTGACTAGAGAAGAAACATATTGGAAAAAAAAATCAAGAGAAATATGATTGGCTAAAGGTGATATGTATACTAGTTATTTTCATAAAACTACAAAAGCAACAAGGAATAGAAATAGGATTGAGAGCATATTGAATGTGGAAGGGAATAAATTAGAAACGAGTGATGCAATCCAATTTGAAGGAGTTAAATTCTTCACTAAAATGCTTGTGCCAACAAATGTGGTAGATCCAATCTATTTCCATGAACTAAATGGAATGATCCCCAAAATTTTAAGCCACAAAGACAATTGAATGCTCTTGAACCCCTTCACCATGGAGAAAGTATGTAAGGCAGTATTTTAATTGCATCCAAAAAAATCACTAAGTCCCGATGGTTTTCAAGCTTTATTTTATCAGAAGTGTTGGGATTCTATAAGAAAACAAGTACACAAAGTAGTGGAAGATTAAATTAAAAAGAAAATTGTGAAGAGTATGAACAACACTTTGATCGCTTTAATACCAAAAAAAAAGATGTTTCTTCCTTCAGTGGTTTTTGACCTATCTCACTTTGTAACACCCTATATAAGATAATTTCAAAGACAATGGAAAACAAAACAAAATTCGTATTGAACATCATCATATCGCTCAGACAGAGTGGGTTCACCCAAGGCTGGAAATATTGGAAGGAATAATAATCACAAATGAAGTGAAACACTCAATTGAAGCAACAAGATAGAAATTGGAAGGAATAATAATCACAAATGAAGTGAAACACTCAATTGAAGCAACAAGATAGAAAGCAATTATACTAAAATTAGATATAAGTAAAGCATGTAATAGCTTCAACTGGAGATTCTTAATTAGGATTTTAGAGGCCTTCATATTTGAAAAGAATTGGATGGAGTGGATATATGGTTGTAAATCAACATTTAATTACTCAATCCTAATTAACTCCACACCTTGTAGCTTTTTTGAAAGTGGGTGTGGATTAAGACAAGGGGCTCCTATATTCCCATCTCTCTTCGGAATAATGGCGAAAGACCTCAGCAAATTGGTGAAAAAAGAGAAGTAAGCTGGAAAATGGTGAGATATCAAATAGCAACAAACATGGATCCTCTTACACATCAACAATTCATTGATGATATTGTTTTGTACGAAGAAACAAATGTTAATGAAGAAAAAAGCATAAAGAAAGTCTGCAACAATTTCTAGATAGCAGACAAACATAGATAAATCAATCATCTTTTTCCTAAATGCAAATAGACAAATGCAGGTATGAATTGCAAGGACATTTGAATGTAATGTGGGTACTCTACTTCTTGGTGTCCCACTCTTCAAAGGAGATATGAAGACAGAGCTATGGAGTAACACTATGTTCATATGCCAAAACAAAGCTAAAAGCTGGAAGGGGAAATGGTTGACGCTACCTGGGCAGCCTTACCCATTTATATGATGCCTTGTATGAGATGGAACAATAAAACGGAGGACAAAATAAATAAAAAAATGAAAAGTTATTATGGGAAGGATCGAATGACAGTCGAAGACATAATTACATCTCATCTAACATGGTTGATCAACGACGATAAAAAAGAAAAGTTTTGAGCAGAATCATGGAATGGCTACCCGTTGATATTCAAAATAGAATCACTAAGGGAGTGTCTGGTATTGCTTGAATAAATGATTGAATGTGTAGTAGCAGACTATGTCCTCTATCAGAAAATATAGAGGTATCTTGGAACTAGTCAAAAATCGAGGCACTGCATATAAGCAACTAGACCAAGACAATGTTAAGGGAAAAACTATGTGTAAGAAAGATTGTATTGAATGCCAACCCTGAAAAACTAATATGGTGTGGTTCCAAATCTAGCACTTACATGGTGAAAATGGGATATCAAATTCAAATACAACAAAGAGTGAATGGCCCTTGACCCACCAACATTTTTTGGGGTCGGGTGGTTCTCTCGAAAAAGGGTGATTTTTGTTGGATGACCCTTTGCAAACATATTTTGACAAGTGATTGTTTGCATAAATTTGGGGTCTTCAATCCAAACAGGTGTCCCATGTGCAAAAATAGCGAAGAAACGATCAATTATCTACTACTCACTACTTTTGCTTCCTCTTGCTAGGACTGGCTAATGGAAATATTGAATTGGGTAAGGGCAAGACATAATGACTTAGCACTGCTCTTAAGAAAGTTGGCCCTAAAAAAAATAGACACATTGTGGGGTGACATATGGGTCACAACCCCTTCCCTCATCACCTGGTAAATTTGGAAGGAGAGTGTTAGTTTTAAGATCAGAAATGTAAGCAAATACACAAGACCATGAACACAACAAGTTATTTTGGGAAAACCCTCCTTTTCGAGGAGAAAAACCCAACAAATAATATTCTCTTATATAATGAAAGAATAAGTGCAGAAATCTGCATACAACAATTAGGCCTTATACAGGGCCAAATCTCATACAATAATATATGTCACTCCTCCTTGAATGAATGATAATGCTTCTTCAAAGAATTTGATTTGTTGCCAAAAAGAATGCGAACTTCTGCTGCTGCTTAGGAGATACGAATTTGAGAGAATGAATTAGTTGATGATCAAATGACATATCTTCACCTCCCTTTTATACAATGTTAGGCGACCTCTTCTCTAGGTCAGCCCCTAGAAAATAAAATAATTGTTTGAAAATCAAGGCCAACCTGCCTTGAAGGTAATTTATTTTGATTTTAATTAGGAGAAAATATCTCTCGTTGCTACAAACACTAACAGAGGGAAACCATAGGCTATTCTAAAACAAAGAAAGGAGTTTGACTCAGATCTTGGGATTAATTGAGAACAACCTTATAAACGTTTTAAACTCACAAGTTAGAACAAAAAAGAAACTACTATTTTTTAGTTGAGATAAGTTATTGATGAAAAGATGGTCAAGACTAAAGGCCTCCATACACATAAATGTTGGGAAAAACAACACAAAACACAAGAGAAAAAATACAAAATGGATGACCCCTCTAAGAGGGAGACAAAAACTTAACCTCAACGATGAATCTAGAGGCAACCCAAGAAAATTAGTTGTTAGATGCATCATAAGAGACCAAAATGGTAGAATAATATGGGAATTATCCAAGAAAATTAAGAATGGAACAAATAAAAAGCATAAATGGATGTCATTTCCACTGGCTTAGACCTTTGTATTTCAAAAGGAATTATATTCATAGATATTGAAGGGCATTCAAATATCTACATCAATGCAATCAAGAACAAGGAAATAAAAATCTGGTGCCTTTAAGGGTGGGTTGGCGACTATATGGTCGAAATTAGAAAAACTCAATGACTTCACACTAAGGCACATTTATTAGGAAGCCAATGGCATGATTGACTTCCTCGTAGATGAAGGTATAGCTGGCAATACCATATACCAAATCACTACAAATTTTGGGATGACTTGGCAAAGATATTTTGGGACTGGTTGCCTTACCATCCGAAGGCTCTCCCTAATGAGTTGGCACACATGTTTGTATCAAACCTTCTGGAAGTTCTATGGTGTACCGAAACTCTGAAATTTATCGCAGGAAATTATTTGTTGCCTATGTATGTTCATTGTATTTGCTTGAGGCTTCTTTGAAAGGTTATGATCTTCACGCTAGTTCCAATTTTAATAATTTGATTGTGTATAGATATTACTTTGAATGTTTTTATTTTTCTTAAATATTTTATTTTAAAATTATCAATAAAATATTGAAAACTTGAATTAATTATATAATTTAAATTAATATATATATTAGCTTTATTTTATTAATAATATTTCAAAAAATATTATTTATAAATACAAATGATTTAATTGACATTCATTATAACTTTTTCAATATTATTAATCCAAACACATTTCAATTTTAATCCATGTAGTTATAAAATTTCCTTAATCATCAATTTGATATTATTTAAATTGCCAGTCCACTTTTGAAATTTTTATTCAATATTAGAATTTAGAAATCATTCATTATAGATCTCCCAAAATTATCATAAATTGTAGTTCAACAATACATCTCCCAAATTTTCCATTTTGTTTCCTTTTGTAAAATGATTGGGATCTTTTTGAAAATCCCTTTTATCTAATAAAAAAACAATACAACAAATTATATAAGTTGATTTTTCAAAACCACTCCTATAATTTTGAATGAAGTTGAACTAACTCTCTCACACAAATATAAATAATCCTCACCATGTGCACAAAATTTTTAACATATAAAGTTAATATATCTAAATCATAAAGATGTTTATTTGCTAAGTCTCATTACAAAATATATTTCAAATTCTTGTACACTTTAGAGAATTTTTTATCATGCCCACACTGCAAGGCTGAGCATGTGGGGATTTTCATGTATAATTTGTCAAGATTCACTACAAAATTTCAAATTTAATGCCTAACTATGTAGGCCTCTATCCTTTCAAAGAATGAGTAGCTAAAGCCAATCTCTCCCTCAACCCTCTTCCTATGATAAGAAGTCACTGAATTAGAAACAAAGCTAAAGCTTCATATGTCCATGACCCCTAGACTGCAGTCTAAGAGGACACAAATAAAATCAAGCCTTAAAGGGGATGGGTTCTAAATCAAAATAAAAAAAAGCATTCACTATCATAAGGAAGACAAAGACCTCAAGCACATGGGGAAGGAACATCAAAAACAAAGATTCAGATCAGGATTACTTTAATGTTGCCTTGTTTTTCTGTAACTTTCACATTTTTATATATTTGAACTTGAATTTTCAAAGTTGTGGGAATTTTAACCACTTTAGATGATTAAGCCTTGAGAGTATGACTACAAACATGTTGACTATCTAACAATCCACCCTTAGTTAGATAGGATCATTCATTATACAACCAATCTTGAAGGACCAGATCATGCATTGATGCTCTTGGATGCATTTCTAAGTTGCAACCCATAATGTCCAAACACGTGATTTGATGGCAATCATGCATTGCTTGCTAGATTATCACCAACCCATCATCAAATGGCAATTTTCCATTTTGTTATGATATATTTATTAAACTTCAATAGTAGAAGATGTGTTTCTAGATGTTTACTCTTACATCATCTTGAAAACCTATAAATAGAATTGGACTAGCTACTTGTGTATTGTGAAATTACAATCTAGCTTCATCTAGATGTGATCATGTCTAAACTATGTGATATATTCAAGGAGCAGATTTTCCATTCTGCTATGATATATTTATTAAACTTCAATAGTAGAAGGTGTGCTTCTAGATGTTTACTCTTATGACATCTTGGAAATCTATAAATGGAATTGGACTAGTTGCTCGTGCATTGTGAAATTAAAATCTAGCTTCATCTAGATGTGATCATGTCTAAACTATGTGATATATTCAAGGAGCAAATCAACCATTGTTGCTCTTAGGTACACTTCTAATACATTCATGCTGCTAGTGATCTTGAATTTCACATCTGGCTTCTTCTTAATATAATTTGTTGCAATCATCTCCACTAAGAAGAATCTCAACATGTGGGACAAGCCATTGTTAAATAGCAAGATTCCCTTCACAATGCACTTCAATAACTACAACATGAAGGAGATTTTCTCTCTCAAACGACCCACAGAATGATGCCACATGGTATTTCTAGAACTTACCAAGTGAGATGACAAAGTGTGTACACTGCACTATATCCAATAAGCCAAACAATGGTTATTGTTTAAGAAAAATGGCCCTCTCTAGTAAAAATCATATTGTTATTTATAGATACATGCATTTGAACTTTAGAGAATTTTTGAGCATGCCCCACACTGCAAGGCCAAGCATGTGGGGATTCTCATGTATAGATTTTTCTCCTTTAAGGAATAACTGACCCACAATCATTTATTTGCACATATATGACATTGTTCAATCCCGACTAATGCTTGGCACAACTATACATGGATTGTTTCCCTACAACTACTTGGGCTTATTGCATGTGTAAGAACAAAGTAAGGAGAATCTTAACTTGATGTGAGATGGTGTTTATAGTAGTAGATGTATGGCGAAGACCACAAAATGCATTATGTCTTGCAATTATAAATATATATGAAATTTCTGCTTGCATTTATAGATTATTTTCCTACAATTAGGGAATGAAAACCTTTTTGTTACAATAAATACATGTATAAATCTATTGTAAATAAAAGATCCACACTTATTGTCAAACCTAATTGATGATTATCATGCTAGCATGATTCCCTAAAAGAACAGGAATTCGATTCCCTCTCTTTGTTCAAGAGATTCTAAGCTAATATGACTAACCTATTTACTTTTAAGAACCACACTGCTTCCTCCTAGTAAGGAAGTAATACTTCCAAAAAAATTAACCATTCAAGTACATAAGATCATACCCAAAACTTGAGCATTGCCTTCTGAACATGGACATAATAAGAAAAAGGAAAACAAAACCATGAATATGTTTAATCTTTAAGCAATATTTAGATCTTTACTTTTCTACCAAATTCAACGAATTCTTTTACAACACTTACGTCAATCAGGATTCATTAAATTAAAAATCTCTCTGCTGTTGTGTTTATATTTATGGTAGGATGAAGGACAACTACTAACACCTAAAAAATTTGGAAAAAAAGGTTTTGAAAGAGGTTTGGAAATTACAGACAAGCATTCAATGCAACAGGTCCTCCATAACAACGGTTGTTTTAGTTCTCTGAAAATATTACCTGATATGATAGGAATGGGTATTTCTCCAAATTGTTATCTCGAAATTGCAGTATTAGATGATTTTCTCATGTAACTTTCATATAATTCTTTTGTCTGAAGATTATTTAGGAACCTGTGGGAAAATTCTTCATCGCATAAACCAAGCATAGTAGCTAGACTAATAGTAAGACTCTAGGAAGATTGCTTTACAATTAATACTTATATAACATAAAACAAGGCTTTAACCTATTCTCCATGTTTAAATTTTAAAAAATAGGATAAGAGCAAACAATGTTTGGTTGAAACCCCACAGTATGAGTCAAGAAATCCATGTTCTTATGCATCTTATCCACAGACAAACTCAGTATCGTAGGAAACTTCACAAGCACTTTCTTGATCTCCTCATTAGTGAGACCGAGATTTTCCACATGCTTCAACTTCTTGTCAAGAGTTTTTGTGGTTACGCATGTAGGCATAGATCCTTCTTAAACATATCTTTGATTTGATCTTCAAGGAGACCAATGATTTTCATCTATTTTAACTTCTTTGCCACATTACTAGTCACATTGATATCGCTTAACAAAACATTTGGAGCCCTCTTGATAGCTTGGGATAGATGGGCTTCTGAGTCAAACAGGTTTATAAGTAATCAAATTTTAGGATTAAGGTTTTTCTCCAAACTTAAACTAAGAATTCTAGGCCTTCAGGTTATAGCCATTTCTAGGTCTTTTCTAGTAAGGCCTAATGTGGTGAGACAATCAATTTTGGGCTTCAGCCCATCCACTTTGAGTAAAAGGAGTATTGGGTATTTTCCTATGACAATCCTTACTTGGTGTGGAGTGAATCCCAAACCTCTGAAGAGTTGTAGTACCTGTTGGGTTGTGTGAAGGGCCTTGCATTATGACAGGGGTACCCTGATCTTCTTCTGGATTGTTGGCAGTTCATAGTCAGAAACCCCACATTCCTTGAGTAGGAATTATGTAATGTCATCATTGAAGAGTTGTCCGCTTTTTTCTTCTTGTTGTGGGTAGGATTGGATTGGGGATGTAGCATGATGCAATGATATTGAGGTAGATAATAATGAATTCTTAGAGGAAATAAGGCATGCAGATGAACGTGATAATGGAAATTTGAGGGGAAAAACAATGCATTTGGGGAGTAAAAATGTCCCTGCATGTAAGCTTGTGCTGAAATACAAAAGAGATTCAAGCAAAAAAATCATGGAATCAAAAACATAAGTCATGATAATAGTAACAAGTTATATAAAATCCTTACCCAAATTAGGTGGCGAACAAGAAAGTAGGCGTTGTCTTAATAATAATAGGGTTTGCAATTCTTCATAGTGAGGATTAGCGGCTCGATAAAATAGCATTATGTGTTGCCTTTCATCATATGCTATTATCGGTCCCTGCCAAGGTAGAAACTATTATTCCCTAGTTAGCCAATAGGCTATTTGTGTCAACTTTGCTTAGAATTTTCGTCAGCCTCATTGTTTTTCAGGCTTCCGACGATTGAGAAAAAGGTGGCGGGTGGGTTATAATTTTGGTCAGAATTTTCATCAGCCTCCCAGATATTTGACCTTTCGATGGCCATGAAAAAGGTGGCAGAGGTGGTTGTTGGCTCCTTTCACTACAACAAAATAGGCAAATAGTGCCGAATTTTAGTGTATTTCAGTACACAAATTGGGCGAGCTGGTTGGCGCTAACAGGCATGATCATCTCAGTGCCGACTTTATGCTAAATTTTGTGTTAGACGTATCACCCGAATTAGCATCGTGGTTAGCGCCGAAAAATCACAACGTCCCCATTAGTGCCAAAAATAGTGCCTCTGTTAACGCCTAAAATAGCACCAGGAAATAACATCGAAAATAGCGCCTAAATTAGCACCCAATTAGGCTTCTGGTTTTGCTTCTGATTTTACTTCTAGTTTGCTTCCAGTTTTTCCTCCAGTTTTGCTTCCAGGTTTGCTTCCAGTTTTGCTTCCGGTTTTGCTTCTAGTTTTGCTTCCCCTTTTGCTTCCAGTTTTGCTTCCAAGTTTGCTTCCAATTGTGCTTCCAATTTTGCTTCCACATTTGCTTCCAGTTTTGCTTCCAGTTTTGCTTCCAATTTTGCTTCTAATTTGGCTTCCATCGTTGCTTCCTTTTTTGCTTCTAAAAATGCTTCTTGTTTTTCTTCTAAAAATGTTTCTTGTTTTGCTTCTAAAAATGCTTCTTGTTTTGCTTCTAAAAATGCTTCTTGTTTGGCTTCCATTTATTAATTTAATATGTTTTATTTCAATTTAATTAGTTAAATATATTGTGCCTCTTAAATAACTCATATGATTATAGAGTAAGTAATTTAATTATTTAACTCATATAATTAAATAACAATATAATTATTGTAACATGATCATCATCTATAATTAAAATGAGTCAAATATCTATAATTTAATTGAATTTGACAACATCCCTCTTGAGGAGTAAATTAAAATCATCATACTTAATAAATATCTATCCAAAAATCATCGACCACTTTTAATATATATAAATTGACAAGTCAATACTGATAAGATCATCATCATATATAACTAAAACAAGTGAAAGTCAAATATGCCAGTACATCAAAAACATGTCAAAATGATACATGTCCAACAATCAACATAAGTGAAAATGATACATGTACAAATGATATAAATAAAATTGATAAATTATGTAACTCAAATTGATACAAGTCAAGATGATACATGTCCAATGATATAGTGAAAATGATACATGTCAATATGATACAACTCAACAATATAGTACTATAGGCTGTGAAAATGATACATATGATAGTAACCATGAAAAGAGTCATCATAACGATATATCAACAATGATCCATGATGTAGTCTATATGATCATGAATGTCACTGGTTCCTATCACCAACTGTCTCATCATCATCATCATCATCATCATCATCATCATCACCATCATCATCATCATCATCATCATCATCATCGATGTCGTCGTCGTTGTCATTGTCATCATCATCATTGTCATCGGCCTCAGTGTCTTCCATATCTGTGTCATCATCATCCTCTACCATGTGATCTGTACCAACAAAACCAATATTTTGTGGATCTATATATCATGTTGAGGATCATCTTGATCTTCTGGAAGACCCGTGTTCTGCAAAAAAAAGCATTTAAAATGAAAATTTATTATTTATTTCATGCAATAATTTATTTTTCTGTTATATATCTAATACTACAACATATGATATGAAACCATGATCATATTACATCATATCAAAGTGCACATACCATAATAAAATTTCAAAAAAGTTACAACTAATATTGGTGAGTTAGGAGAAACTTCAGCTTTCAAAAATGAATCCAATTAGGCTGGAAAACTTGTGGATCAGGCCAACATTTGGTGGATGAGGAAGAAAGATGACTGGAACTCTGGAGGCCCACCATAATGGATTTCAGTAATATTCAACCATGAGAGAAGAAGAGAGAGCTGATATCATGTATCAAAATATTAAGCATGCATTCTTCCAGCCAACAGAGAAGGAGATGATTACTTTGCTTCATTTTTATTTGCATAACCATATCACAGTGTGGGAACCAAGAAGACCAAGGATGTCCAATTTTATGTGGAGGTAATGGATGTGGTCCAAACTTTAGGAGGGGCAAGAAGTTCAATGTATGATTCTGATGAAATTGAGGAAGAACAACAAGAGAGGGATAGGAAAAATAAAATCAATACAGAGTTTCAAGGATTTGTTAAGCGGATAAGTGAGCTATGGGAGCAACCTCATCTAAAATATTTTGAACTAGAGTTTGATATACCATTTAGAGAGCTTGGTTTTCATGGAGTTCCTTTCAAAGCCTTTGCTTTTATTGTTCCTACAGTAAACTATTTGGTAGAGTTAGTGGAATTACCTTTCTTAGTAATCCCTATTAGTGAGATTGAGATTGTTAACCTTGAGAGAGTAGGACTTGGGAACAAGGCATTTGTTATGGCTATTGTTTTCAAAGACTTCAAGCGAGATGTACTAAGCATTGACGCCATTCCTCAATCTTCACTTGATGGCATCAAGGAATGGCTGAAATCCATGGATATAAAGTATTATGAAAGCAGAATGAACTTGAACTGTGAAGAGTATTACTGATGATCCAGATAAATTTATTGAAGATGGTGGTTGGGAATTTTTGAATATGGAAGCTAATGATTATGATTTTGATAATTCAGAAGAGTCAGATCAAGGATATGAACCCTTTGATGTAGAAGAGGAATTAGAATCAGATTTCATGTAGACACCATCAAGAGTGTTACAAGCCAACAAGATGGAGGGAATTCTTATATAAGGACAATTTTCAATGTTGTAGGTATCGGTTTAATGCCAACTACAATGGAAACATTGAAATTCGCTAGTAGTATTTATGTTAAGGAAATTTCCTTTAGATGCAAGGATTCAAAGCACATCAACCATGTGGTACAAATGATTAAATTCCAGAGATAATCCGTAGGAATGAAAGATTCTGAAAAGGAAAAGAGAGCTACATTGGTGACTCAAGAGAAACTTCATCTTTCAAAAATAAAGCCAATTAGGCTAGGAGACGTGTGGATCAGGCCAACATTTGTGGAAGAGGTCAAAAGATGACTGGAACTATGGAGGCCCACCATAATGGATTTCAATATTCAACTATGAGAGTAGAAGAGAGAGTTGATATCATGTATCAAAACATTAAGCATGCATTCTTCTAGCCTACAGAGAAGGAGATGATTACTTTGCTTCATTTTCATTTTCATAACCATATCATGGCATGGGAACCAAGAAGACCAAGGATGTCCAATTTTATGTGGAGGTAATGGATGTGGTCCAATCTTTAGGAGTGGAGATCCTGATGTCTACCAAGAGGCATAAAGTCAGATGAATTAAGTTCACCTACATGTCTGCCAAAGTTTACTTCCAATTTTTATGACTGTTTTTCTTGACTGTCAGAGTTTACTTACAAATTTGAAATTTATTTTTGGTAATTTTGATGAGGATATATTTAGCCAATGTGTAAGCACCTTTTGTTTGTATCACAACTATAGTAATGAGACTTGAACTCACCTCGAACTTGGCTAGGGTGACTGGAATTGAGGACTCGGGGTCTTGGCACAAACTTGGCAAAATGAAAAAACCCTAGAAATTTAAAGATTTTTAAGGATTTAAAACTTGTTTCATGTACCCTTTATTAAATAGACCATAAATACACAATAATATCATTAAATAGAAGAAAATTTGATCACATGTACACAAGTATACATCGATCACTTAAGTATAAATGCAAATTTTAGCTGAAGGAAATACACATACACAAGTATACTACTATTATGCCCTTAATAATTTTTTACCTGGCTGCAATGTCATTTGAGTAGTCTTAGTCTTATGGTCCAAATTGATCAAAGAAATGTGGAAGTGTTAAGCTCCAAATTTCCAATACTAAGTATATCTATAACTGTAAATTGTCTCTATCACATTTACAATAGAAAGGAACTTGTTGGAAGTAGTATGCTCTAAATTGCCAATACTTAGTGAATTTAGATCCATAGTTACTAATGTCCAAACAAAAATTTTCCTAGCAACCATAGGGAAATGGGAAAAGTTAATGGGTAATAATCAATGGGCTACATAGGAGGTTGTCATACTATCAGCTGATTACCTAAGCCTTCCCCCATGCCCATTTCCCTATGGCTGCTAGGACAAGTTTTGTTTGGACATTACTAACTATGGATCTAGATTCACTAAGTATTGGCAATTGAGAGAATACTACTTCCAACAAGTTCCTTTCCATTTTGACACACTATTAATGTGATAGCTAGATAATTTATATAGATATAAATATTAAACAATGTTGCATCCTGCAATAAGCCAATAACACATAAAAAAATTAACACTCAAAGTTTAAACTTTATAATTAAATTATTAAACTAAAAAACTAGGTTAGCTTTTAGTTAGCTTTTTTGGATAGCTCTACTAGGTGTTGAGGACATTCCATTTATCTTTTGAATGCTAAGAAGTCAGAGTTTCAAGGATTTGTCAAGCGAGTAAGAGAGCTATAGGAGCATCCTCATCTAAAAGATTTTGAACTAGAGTTTGATATACCATTTAGAGAGCTTGGTTTTCATGGATATGATGTATTATGAAAGCATAATGAACTTGAACTCATCTAGCCAATTTTGAAGAATATTACTAATGATCCAGATAAATTTATTGAAGACTATTACTTTTAAACTAATTAATATCATTTACTTTTTCCAAGGAAATAAAAAAATATATCATTTAACATATTAAATATACTTACAAATTATTGAAGGAATGTTTTTCAAAATTATTGAAGAATTAGCTCTTTTTTCCAGCGCTAGACGTACGCTCGACATTAATGTTGATAGCTAGCAATTTGCTATGTAATGAAGTTTTTTCTTGCATTTTCTTCAATGCTTCTTGGTTTGCGGGAGTAAGGAGACTGTTAGGATGACGGTGTGAAGTAGTCTGGCGGCTAACATACTAGAGAAGAAATGGAGGCCAACTTTACTCTGAAAGCGAGGAGGAAATTGGATCCTTTTGATGGCAAAGTGACAGTGAAGAGATTGTGTGGCTTGTTCTTGTACAAGGATGTGAAGGTGGCACAATATGTGCAAATCATTATGGGTAATGGCTTTGAAGATTTGAAGCACAAATATTGGACTAATATGGATATATACTCTTTGATCATGGTGTGGGGACTGGACTTAGGTGAGTCGGTGGAGGTTGTAAGGAAAGTGATGAAAGTGTTGGTGCATAGGGATTTCTTAGTGAACATGGAGAGTATCCTGGAAAGGAATATACCAGGAAAAGGATTTGTAACTGAAGGCATGGAAGGTGTGGACCCGGAAGTAGCAAAGATAAATCACCCTTTCATTAGGTGGTCAAAAGGAAGAACCAAAGCCATGTGGAGAGAGGGTGCAGAATGAGGGTGGAAAGCTTTGAAATTGTGCATCAAATTAATGGATATTGAGGAGATAATAGTAGGAATCAAAGCCATTTTCAGAGAGGAGTTGTATGAGAAGGGTTTGCGTCTAAGAAAGAAGGTGAAGCCGCTTGCGAAAATGTGCCCATTGCATTTGGGTAGCGCTTCTAGAAATTTTGCATAAACTAGTTTATTGTGTTTAAGCTAGATATTGATGTATAAGTTTAAGGGGTTAAGCCCTGTTTTTGGTTTCAATACTATAAATAGCTGGTGTTTGGGTAGTAGTTAGTTGGATAGTTTTCAGGAAGTTGTGGTAGGGCTTTTTGATCCGTAGGTTTTTATTTTGTTTTAACATACATGATGTGATGGTGCTAGAAGAACTTTTTATTTGGAGCTTTGTATATTTTGAGATAAAAATATTATCATCGATCAAAAAAAAAATATATCGTTTATTAAATTTGATATAATCTTATGAGAAAATTCAAATACCTACTTACTCTCCTCACCAGACTTCTTCCGTGCATCCTAGCTTCGTGCTCTCTTTGTGAGGCATTTTTCCCTTTTATTTCGTCTTATTTCTTCCTTCACGCAAGAAATTTTTAAATTTTTGATTTTGATTTCTTCCTTAACACCAACTTGAGCGCCGAATTTTGGACGTTAATGTAATTAGTTTGGGGTGCCTAAGGCAATGCCAAGTGCACCTAATTGAGTGCCTATCATTGTACGTTTTTCGTAGACTAGCCTTGTGACTCAAAGTTCTCATCCTCAATTCGATTACACTGACCAAACAATGGAAATATTTCTTGACATCACTGGCATGAATGTTAATTCTTTATTTTCTATCAAGTAGTTATTTTGATAATTCATGTGAAATCAATTATATTATTTTTCAATGAACAAAAAATAGCATGAATGTTACTTTGATAATTCATGTGAAATCAATTATATTATTTTGCAATGAACAAAAATCAGCATGAATTATAAAATATGGATAAGGATACAATGTTATTTTTCCATTACTCACAAAAAAAATCCAAACATAGTTATATGAAATGGATGTGAAGTGTGTGTAGATGTATATGAATGCTTACAAATGCAAGTAAATTAATGTAAACTAATTGTTATCAAATTTTCACTACAACTCAATTTGATGGAGCTGTTTTGTTCAAAGTTTTATTTTAAGGTGAAAATTCAAATTAACCTCTGCAGATGTTTAATCATTGCAAGTGTTTAAAATATTTTGGATTTCCAAGATGAAATGTGTTTAAGTTGTCTGATTCAATTACAACATTAAAGAGTTGCATAAAATAAAAGAGATGCTTTCATTTGCAGTGTTGAAACAAGTGATTTACATTGTTTTACGTGAAAGGAAAAGATATAGAATTGAAAAAGTGATTTACAAATGCTGAAAAGATATAGAATTGAGTAATGGAAAATCAAAATTTTCCCTGCCCAAACTCCTGCCTTGTTTTTGTGACCACTGTTGTCCTGTGGCTCCTTCATCAGCTCAATGCAGTAGAGCAGTTTTTACAACAGTCCCACAAGGTGCTTCATCCTTCTCGGTGGTAGTGTGGTGAAAGCTTCTGTGGTGGCATGCAAGTTGCGGTGACTCCCAGAAGTCTTCTACCATTGGCGTACAGTAGTGCGGTGACCACCGTTATCTCGTGGCTCCTTCATTAGCTCAGTGCAGTAGAGCAGTCTTTACTGTGGTCCCGCAAGTTGCTTCTTCCTTCTCGACGGTAGTGCGGTGAAAGCTTCTGTGGAAAAAAATTTATCCACAAAGGAGGCCATGGAGAGAGGACGTGGACGGAATAAAAATATTAAATCGCTGAGAGGAAAGTGGGTGGAAATAGATGAGAGAACACTAATTAAGCACTAAATTTATTTTGATATTTTTTTGTGTGAGAAAAAATTACTAACGACCTTTTCATAAATGTTATGTGAGTAAGATTTCTGGATAAACTGTGTGCAAATTTTTACATAACTATCATGGACTGTGAAAATTGAATGTTATTAATTTTCATAAATGTGTTTGATAGCATATCATGCCTTTGGAAATTAGGGGGGATTCATGTCTCACAGTTGACTTAAGGAATGCCATAAGTCGATTACCAACATTTACAAGGTATGTGGTTATATGAAACGTTCATGTGTGAGAGACATAGAGATATTATATTGCATTCTAATTTATGACTAAAGGTTCATACTAATTTACTATTATTATATTAGGTGGGTGACCTCCAAGGAGATCCATGAATTTCAAATGCCTAGCTAAACTTTGAAATGCTTCAGTAATATTATGTTGTACTTGGACAATTGAAAACCTATTTTATTCTCCTAGCAAGCCTTTTTATTTTCCATTATAATTCTAGACCAAACAACATTTGTGGGGATGGCCTTTTACACCAATCTTAATTTGTATGAAGTTCACGAACTTGTTGTCAAGCAGTAAATTCCTTTCATAGACAGGAAATGTAAAGGCTTCATTTAAGAAAAGATAAGTAGTCTCTTTCTGAGGGTAGTACACATGCAAAAAGTAAAAATCACATAAAAAACAATTGTATAGTAGAAAATCATATTGAATAAATTTTTGATAAGGAAAAACAGGTTTTAAAGGGGCCTCAAAACCCTTTACAACAATGCCAAGTTGCAAGAGAAATTACACCACTAAGCCCAGCAGCCCAAAAAACCAAGAAGCTGACATAAGTGGAACATTAGAAACTCATCAGCAAACCCAAAAACAAAAAAACATCAGCAAACCTATTGAACCAAAATAGGAAGCGCCAGCTACAACAAATTATCTAAAACATTATCCGAGGCCATATTATCCTTGATGACCTCCTCATGGATACTGATAACATCCTTCAACTCCTCAACAGCAACAACAACCCTCTTTTTCATCTTACTCCTTGTCCTAAGGCATAGACCTTCATGTATGTCCTTTAGCACAGGAGTAGAAGCTTCCACTTTCTCCACTAGGTAAGAGCCACTAATCTCTTCAATCCTTTCCTCCATATTACCCAAGTCAAGTGATTTTCCAGTCCAATTCAGCACTTTCTCATTTAGAATAGAAAGACCCATAGCAGTGGTCTTCAAAGAGTTATTGTTGATATTGACCACCATTTTCAAGTCCTATGACATCTTTCCCATTTTATCCTCCAACTTGCCACTATGTCCTCTAACATTTTATTAATAATAACTTCCAAAGAATAAATTATTTCCTCATGAGAAACCCCCAAACAATCAACATCAGCTAGTAGCTTATCAAGCTTAATATGCATTGATTTCACTTTTCCTTTTATTTCCAATTCCTTTTTAGCTACCTCTTAGCATAGCAACACAAACATCCTGCCAATTTTTCATCTAAAGATTGAGCTCCTTAACCTCAAAAAATAACCACTTAACTAGGGAAAGGAGGTTTCTCATCCCATCTTCGGCCATTCTACAAAACATATTCATGTCAATTTCATCCTAGTTAACTGGAGGTTGACCCTTCTGCTCCAAGTCAATAGGGGTATCCGAACAATCCCTATTCTATTCATCCTCTTCTTCAACTAGGGAATCCTTGACATCCACAACATCCACCTTTATCCCTTCCTTATTTGACAGATTCTCCAAATCAGCTAACGCCTCCAGACGTTCCTTCTTCACTTCCTTCTCCACAACAGAAAAATATTGAGAACAATTAACCACATCAATCCCTTGCATATCCATGGAGCTAGTCTCATTAGGCTTCACCTCCATCTTAGAGTTTCCCATATTAGTAGGGCCACTCAACTGACCACCCAAATTAACCGACACCTTGAGCCCTTACATTGGGGAGCTCTCTAGCAGACCATCCTTACCAGGAATAGGGTTCCCCAATGAAGCATTCTAAACACAATCAAAATTTGAAGGATCCACATCACCCATAGGATGACAACCCTTCAAACCCTCATCACCTATAGGATGACAACCCTTCAAACCCTCTTTTCCAGAAGATAACACGGGATTCACATTCAAACCAATGGAAACCACCTCAATTTTCCTTTTGGCGGAAGCTTTAACTTTCTTCATGCCTTTGGTTTTCCCCTTCAAATATTTTCTAATAGAATTAGCCATAGTCTCCTGCAACTCCACATTAGTCTCATAACCCTTACCCCATTCTTCCAATTCATCATCCCTTTCCTTAGAGCCTCCTTCATCAATAGACATATCCTCATGTTCCGACTCTTCCTCCCCCGAACTACCGACCCATTCACCGATAGAGTCCCCTATTTCATACCCATCATTTTTAACTTCCTTCTTACCAAGAGTTTTAGGGGAGACCAAGATCAACTTTAGCTTGATATCAGTAAAAATAAAACACATAAGCCCTTGATGAAGAACCACCTTCTTAAGGTTCTTTCTGTGGTCTTCAATACTCTTCTCTATAGAATGTAATAGGTAAAAAGGAAATGAGACCCAAACATTATGCCTAAAATGATTTAAGAGCATAAAATGGTGAGTGTAAACCACATAGAATCTACCTTCAAGGGTGAATTAGTGCGTAATGGCCAACACGAGGTCCCTCCAAAGTGGCTTCGGGGACTTCCTAGCATAACCTCCACTTCCAATTTCCTTAACCTTCTTCCTCTCGTCATGTTTAAAGAAATTCTCAAAAGCCTTCTTAGTCGCTCCCCTGTCTCTGAAAAACTTTCTCCCAGCAACTGAAAGACCAGTTACCTCTGCAATAATATCCTCTTCAATTTGAAACTCAATGCCCTAGTAATACAAAGACCTCCCATTCCATCCTTTCACAAAGAAATCCATTACATCAAGGTTCAGGCCTTGAATTCTCTTCATAAATTGAGTAACCCCCCCAATTCCAAGTGCTCCCACACAGTAGCATTTTTCTGAAACTCTTCATAGGAACTCGACTCAATTCTACAACGGTCACTACCTATAGTGACAGGAAACAAATGAAAAACCAAGAACACCTGGAAGAAATGAAAAAGAAAAATTAACCAAGTGCTACTCAAAACAATACAACAAACACCCACAAATATGTGTGGGCTTATCATTCTAAATAACCTTGCCAAAACTGCCAGTCCATCCTTCTATGAAAACCAAGGAAAGAGCAAAGGGTTGACACGCAGAGCCCAACTTAAAATCATAATGAAAAACCTTTCCTCGAGAACATCTCGCCTAGAAACAAGCCAGCTGGTCATCATTAGAAATACACTTCAGATTAAGAGGTAGCGATTCAAAAAAATCCCACTCAAATCTCTCAACCACTCCCACATTGGCAACCCCATTAGCCATCATGTTCGCTTCATGAAAAAAATGTGTGATTTTGATCTCCTCAAAAGAGTTAATAATAGATATCGAGTCATTAATAAAATTGGAAATTAACCATGAAGGAGGACATTTCATCATGAGACAATTAATCACATTAAGAGAGTCCCCCTCTAGCCATAGTTTAGAAACACCTTGTTTCTTAGCCAAAACTAATCCATGATAAGCTGTTGCAGCCTTCGCATAAAAAAAAAATTGTACAATAGAAAATCAAATTCAATCAGTTATGTCTTATTTCGCTTGCACACTTATCTGAAAGACATAGGGTATTCACCATACAATTCCCTTGACAAAGCAAACATGTTCTTTCATTTATTTATACTATATATCTCAGAAGTGAAATTGTTGTTACATAATGATACACTGAGAAAATAATATATATAAAAAAATGCAAAGAAAATATTTGAAATTTAACATGCAACCTACTGTGTTGTGCTGAAAGGAATCATGATTAACAAGGACAAGAAATAAAAACAAAATTTTGATGATTGTACTTAAAAGTGAACAGGATATGAAAAGTGTGAATAATGATGGTGCTGAAATTGAAAACCCTGATTCTGATGACATTACTGTTTTATGTCATTAGAGATAAAGAGCACATACAATTTTATATACATAGAACATGAAGATTTGAAACTAGTAAAATGAAAATGTAAACACTGTAAGATTTTTCCTTAAACAATAATTCACATACTTACTTACAAAAAAGGGTGAATCATTTTTTATTCAAACTCTATTTTCTTTAATAGACATAACAGTAAAAGAATATTTACAAGTACAAGAATATATACACTGTTTCATAGAAAATAAGGAATGTTTCATAGAATATATCTTTAGAATATAGGAACTTCCTTTGTCGGATATTTGGAAATTCCTACACACAAGTTCTACTTCGGAGCGAAAACACTCGAAGTATTTCATACCAGCTCAAGGTACAATCATAAATTAATGCATGTTGTTGATTATTTTAGATGGAGATTGGAGCAAATGCAGAGCCTGAGTGTTCAACTAGCAAAAGAAGAAGATATGCATGCGGATGTGGCCCTAAAACTGTTAAAGAAACAATTCAAATGAGCGATTGTACAAAGACAAGAAGATTTATGATTTTATCTTAGAATGTACAAAATTTCTCTATCAGATATTAAAAATGTCAGGTTGGATCAGAAACTAGATAAGCAAATTTATGATTTTATCTTTAGAATGTAGGAACTTCCTTTGTTGGATATTTGGAAATTCCTACACTTAGGTTTTGCTTCCGAGTGAAAACACCCGAAAGTGTTTCACACTGGCTCAAGGTATAATCTAACCTAGTTATGAGACCGATAGCAATCCATTTTTTCCTGAACCATCCATACTCGAACATTGCATCACAATCTATTCTTCTTGCACATAAAAATGCCACATATTATAACCCCTTCTAAATAAAACTCAAAATACCATGAAACAATGAGTCCCCTATATTAGTAAGTAGGCAATCTATAGGGCATAATTTGATTTTATACAAGGATGCTCATGAAAGGAATCTTCAAGTGACAGAGAGTGAGTTGTTTGAGATTGCAGCTGATGGTGCAATATCTAGTCTTAAAGGCAGTTAGCAAAGAAATAAATGTGCAAGAAAATCAAATTGTACACAACAAACAATTCACAATGTTATCTTGCATAATTCCTTAATTCTGAAGACAAAAATCTCATTGTATCTTGATGAAAGTAGTGATCTTAATGGTCAATCATTGACAACCATGATTTTAAAACATGCCATTGTGCTTATGGAGGCAACATTTTAAGCAAGGCAGTGAGTGGTGGTTTGGAACAATGGCATGTATGAAGGAGTTGCTTTATATGCATACTATGCAGTCTAGCTGAAGACAACATTCTTAGAAGAGATTGAAGGTGGATTATGGAACTCAAGGGTTACATGATAAAGATTAAAGCAAAGACTAAGATCTATTTAAAAGCCACTATCATAAAGATATTAAAGATGTCAAATGCAAAACCCTAGCAGCTAGAGTAATGAACACAGTGCGAAAGAGGACAGTGTGCTAGGGAAGATTTAGGAGATCTCCACATTATCTAAACACAAGAAAATACATCATTTATTTATTTTTTTAAATTAAAAGAAATTATTCTAAACCCTATATAGGACACATTAATCCTTCAAAAGTATAAGATTTATTTTTTTAAATTAAAAGAAGTCATCCTAAACCATATATAGGATACATTGATACTTCAAAAGCATCTAAAGGAATTTGAGATTATGCAAACATATGTCAATTAAATACCTGGATGACAAATAGTAGCACAAACATTGTAACCCTTGTTCATCAGAGCAGGAATGAGATAAAAAATAATGAATCCTATGCCTCCTATCACACACATCTCCTTACCATTCTTTGTCATTCTTTACTAAAACACTTCTCCATTTTGGTGGGCTACGCCTAAAAATAAGGTTTCAACAAAGGTTTTATTGTATGTTTATTAAAATGAAAACTCCATTCTGGTAGGCTATGCCTAAAAATAAGATTTTGATAAAAATCTTAGAGTATGTTTATTAGAGTTTTAGAGTATTTTGGTGGGCTATATTCAAATGGATTGTGACTGACGTGATTTGCTGCATTTAGTGTTGTAAATTGTAATGATGCCATGATTACCATACTACCGTCGTCTATTATTATACCCGTTGTGGTATGGCAATGTTCTTCCCTTCCCTTTTTCTATTTACCACACTACTACCTTGCTCAAGGCTTCTTGCTGCAGGGTTGCGGTGTATACCGCTCTACCACATATGTTGCTCACCTTCCCGGTGGTATAGTGGTGTATGTTTTTGATCATTACTTGAAGAGTGTCGATGAGACAATCTTATTTGTCTTATTGATATCTCAATGTCTCATTGACATTAGATCTTATGTTCCTCTAATATTGGTTTCCGGTGTCGATGAGACAAGTTAATATCTCTTGCCGATATGCCATTGTCTCATCGATATTTTCCTTCGGCGGTATTTCTTTATATATCAGTGTAACTCTGCCATGTTAGGGAGATTCATGATTATCGTTGTAGTATGGCAGTGTTTTTCCCTTCCCTTCTATTGTTTACTGCACTACCGCCTTGCTCAAGGCTTCTTGCTACAGGGTTACAGTGTATACCACTCTGCCACATATGTTGCTCACCTTGCCGACGGTATAGCGGTGTATACTTTTGATCATTACTTGAGGAGTGTTGATAAGACAATCTTATTTGTGTTACCGATATCTCAATGTCTCATCGACATTACTTTGTTATATCCAAGAGTTGTGTTTCACCGAGCACTTGTAGATATACCTTGTTGATGTGACGTAAGTGATTCTCTCCTTGATATTCCCATATCTTATTGAAATTTCACTGTTTTACATCGTCAATGAGACATATAAATAAGTCTCTTTGACATAGGGGTGTCCAAACAAGTGCTAAACTCGAAGCTAAAGTCAAAGTAAAAAGTGGCGCTAAACTCGAATCCAAATGTGGCGCTAATGGTGGTGCCACACTCAAAGCCAATATGTGTGCTAAAGGTAGTGCTAATGTCGGGATAAAGGAGTGCCAAAATTAGCGCCGACTTGTCCTGATCGGCGCAAATAAACACCAAAAATAGCGCCATCTTGATAAATAGTGTCGATGTTTTAAAAAAATTGGCAAAAAATATATTAAAACAGTGGGTGGAAGCAAAAAATAGAGCAAAAAATGGAGCAAATCATAGGGATTTTTTGTAGTGTTTGGGAATAGGGTGGCATTTGTCAGGCTGTGTGGATAGAGAAGGCTACGAAAATTAAACGCTGGTTCACATCAACATTAATTGTTGTATGCTTTGCATGTACTGGGGATTGTCGTAATAATAACTGTCGTTTAATGCCTCGGGGAACAAAATGAATGTTTGAGAAATTTTCAATATGGAATTATTTGGTGTTTTTTTGTTGCTATACTTGATATGAGAGTCGTGAGCGATGAGGGTAAGCTTCTCTGAGGGTGCAAGCTGGATTAAGCTTTGTGTAGCTTCTGCGAAGGTGGGTGGAGGTTATTTTGTGTTTTTTGCAAGGGCGAATGGTTGGAAGTGCAAAAGAAAAGTGTCGCCTATGATAATATTTTGCCCATTTCTATGTAGGAAAGTTGGTGAGAAGAGGTATGTTTGAAGCAAGTGGGAAGAGGTGCATGTTGAAGAAACCCTTGGTGATATTGTTTGATTTGTGGTTTGTCGTCTGTGCTAGGCTATATTGCTTGATTTTCCATAAGGTACTTTTGATTGTTTCAAATACCTTGTCTGATTTATGGTTCACATTTTGTGTGGATGGTTTTGCATGGATTTTATACTGTGATTTTTTGTGGGTTTGTGTTTATGGTTTTTGTTTTTTGCGTATGTTTGCAGGCTTGGAGAAACAAGAAAGCCTGGAGAAAGCTAGCGGAAAGAGGTTTGTTTGAAACAAGTGACAAGACCTGTGCATATGGAAAAAACCATTTTCCATATTGTTTTTTTTGATTTTCCATAAGGTACTATTGATTGCTTCTAATTTTGATAAGCGGTTGTTGAGAAAAGACTATATTGTTTGTGAAAACGAGTATTGTTTGGTTTAAGGTTCACATTTTGTATTTATGGTTTTCCATAGTTTCCTATTTGTCATTTTTTGTGTTTTGTGGGTTTCATCATCTGAGCTTGTCTTTAAACCAATATTGTTTGATTTATGGCTTCCGGTTTGTGGTTATGGTTGCAATGGAATGAAATAGTCAATCCTATATGCCTTGTGTTAGTTTCCATTGGGCATTGTCAATTATATTTATGTTGCTTAAGCTATATTGTTTCATTTTGGATAAGGTGCTATTGAAAAGGTTGTATTGTTTCAATGTTTGAGGAGGTTGTGTTGGGAAAGGAGTGTTTTTTGTATGGGTTTGTTATTGTCAATTTTCGTAGGATTTCCATTTAATGTTTGCATTTTGTGGGTATGTTTGCAATGGAATAAAACTGTTGAGGTTATGGAGTTTTTGTCAATTGTTATTGTATAGCTTGGGCTATATTGTGGCTTTCTACATGTGGGTGGTTGTTGAAAGTAATGTTGTTTAATTTATGGCTTTCATTTTTTGGTTATGGTTGGAACAAAATAAAATAATGCTGTTGATTCTATGTTTGGTTACTTTAGGTATTATTGATTATTGTTTTGTTCCTTAGGGTATATTAGGTATATTTTAATATCAATATATATGTGTAAGATTAAAATTGTTCAGGTTATGAAGTTTTGGTCGATTCGTATTGTATATCTTGAGCTATATTATGGCTTTTTGCATCTGGGTGGCTGTTGAAACTAATGTTGTTTGGTTTATGGCTTTCATTTTCTAGTTATATGGTTGGAAAATAATAAAATAATTAATGTTGTTGATTCTATGTTTGGTTACATTAGGTATTATTGATTATTGTTCTCTGCCTTAGGCTATATTGGGTATATTTTAATATCAATATATGTCTATACATATACATATATATGTGTACATATATACATATATTTATATATATTAATTTTCTGTGGGTCTCTCTTTATGGCTTGCATTTAGTGGATATGTTGGCAATGGGGAAAAATTATTGAACTTACGCAGTTTTTGTCAATTGTTTCTATTTTGATTTTCCATAAGGTAATATTGATTGTTTCAAATATCTTGTCTGATTTATGGTTCGTGTTTTGTGTGTATGGTTTTGCATGGATTTGGCACTGTGATTTTTTTTGATTTATGGCTTATGGTTTGTGCAACAGAATAAAATTGTTGAGGTTATGGAGTGTTTTTCGATTGTTATTATATAACTCGGGCTATATTGTGGCTTTCTGCATGTGGGTGGTTGTTGAAACCAATCTTGTTTGATTTATGGCTTTCATTTTCTAGTTACGGTTGGAACAAAATAAAATAATCAATGTTGTTGATTCTATGTTTGGTTACATTAGGTATTATTGATTATTGTTCTCTGCCTTAGGCTATATTGGGTATATTTTAACATCAATATATGTGTATATATATATATACATATATATGTGTACATATATATATATATATATATATATATATATATATATATTTGTGGGTCTCTCTTTATGGCTTGCATTTAGTGGATATGTTGGAAATGGGGAAAAATTCTTGACCTTATGCAGTTTTTGTCGATTGTTACTATCTAGCTTAGCCTATATTGTCTCATTTTCGATTAGGTTTTGTTCAAAAGGCTATATTGTTTCAATTTTCAATAAGGTGTTGTTCATAGAAGAGAATATTATTTGTTAAACCAAATTATGTTTCATTTATGGATGTGTTATATGGGTCAAATTTTGATGGGTTTCTCTTTAATGTTTGCATTTTGTGGGCATGTTTGAAACGGGATAAAATTGTTGAGGCTATGAAGTTTTTTGTCAATTGTTATTGTATAGCTCAGGCTATATTGTGGCTTTCTCCATCTGGGTCACTGTTGAAACCAATGTTGTTCGATTTATGGCTTTGGTTTTTTGGTTATGGTTGGAAAAAAATAAAATAATTACTACTGTTGATTGTATGTTTGGTTACATTAGGTATTATTGATTATTGTTCTCTGCCTTAGGCTATATTGGGTGTTTTTTAATATTAATATGTGTAAATATATATGTATATATGTGTACATATATACATATATTTATATATATTTCAATTTCCTACTGTTGATTATATTGATGTATATGGTTTGTCATTGTTAGTTTTCAAAAATGTGTTGTTGAGAAGGCTATATTGTTTCAATTTTTTGATAGGGTTGTGTTGAGAAATGAGTATATTTTAACTTGGGTTTGTTTATGTGAATCTTTGTGGGTTTTTGTTTATGGCCATTGTTTTGTGGATATGTTTGGAATAGAATAAAATTGTTGCTATTATGCACTATCCCCACTAGACAGGAACCATAGATCAAATAGAAATTGTCATTAACTTATGAAAAGAACAAGCATATTAAGCAGTATATATGAATATTGTCTGCATCTGATTTCAGATAGATACATATCTACACCTTTTGCAACCATCAACACATTCAAAAAATACAAGATAACATCCAACTACCTTCACTGAGATTCCACGACTGATGAACACACTTGCATCTTCATAGAAGCTTGCCATCCTCACTCACGACTACCTTCAACAACAACATAAACCAAAAGAATAGAACCCAACAATACATTTTTGATAAACTGCATAGACATTCGTTTCACAAACATACACATGTATATATAGGCTAACTAAAATGAGGAAGAACAAGACAAGGGCTACCGTGGTAAATGGAAGCCATAAATGAAACAATATAGTGTAAGACAGACGACAACAGTGAACAATGCCTTATGCAAAACAACATGAACTACATAGCATTAACTATTTAATTGCATTGCAACCATCGCCACAAAACAAAAGATGTAAACAAAACAATATTGTTATCAATAGTCACCCAAATGGCTAAACCTGCAAAACACTAAAAATCACAGTGACAAATCCATACAAAAACATCCGTGCAAAAACTGAACCATAAATCAAACAATATTGCTGTGAAGAAACTATATACTCTTTTTTCAAGAGAACCCTACCAAAAAGGCAACAATATACCCTACAACGTGTATAATATTAACTATTTCATTGGGTTGCAATTATCGCACACAAAAGCACGACTTCCAATAGTGGCTCACATGGAAAACCCACAAAACACAGAAAGCTCCCAATAACAGATCGACTCAAAACCTTCACTAGGAAAACACAAACCCTAAATGAATCAATATTGGTTTCAATGGTAACCTAGATGTGAAAATACACCAAAAACATAATAGATTAACTATTTTAATGCAGATGACAATAGTGAGCAATGCCTTATGCAAAACAACATGAACTACATAACATTAACTATTTAATTGCATTGCAACCATCGCCACAAAACAAAAGGCGTAAACAAAAAAATATTATTATCAATAGTCACCCAAATGGCCAAACCTGCAAAACACTAAAAATCATAGTGACAAATCCATACAAAAACATCCGTGTAAAAACTGAACCATAAATCAAACAATATTGCTGCGAAGAAACTATATACTCTTTTTTCAAGAGAACCCTACCAAAAAGGTAACAATATACCCTAAAAAAATGCAACATGTATAACATTAACTATTTCATTGGGTTGCAAATATCGTACACAAAAGCACGACTTCCAATAGTGGCTCACATGGAAAACCCACAAAACACAGAAAGCTCCCAATAACAGATCGACTCAAAACCTTCACTAGGAAAACACAAACCCTAAATGAATCAATATTGGTTTCAATGGTAACCTAGATGTGAAAATACACCAAAAACACAATAGATTAACTATTTTACAACCATTCACACAAAACGGAAGCCATAAATGAAACAATATTGCCAACAATCACACACATGCCAAAACCCACAAAACATAAGAAATCTTGATTTCAAGATTCACCAAAAACACACCAGATTAACTATTTTGCAACCATTCACACATATTTGAAGCCATAAATGGAATAGTATAGCCAATAGTCACCCACATGCCAAAACCCACAATTGTCGATTGTTGATGGCTAGCTTGGGTTTCTTTTTTGGCTTAGTTTTTTGCTGTGTAGTTTTTTTGTGCTTTGCAACAATCGACAATACCCTTTGGAAAATAACATTTACTATTTTAGAGATGCGCGAGGAATGCTTTTCTCAGTCTACACCTCTTCCGTCACCACCGCCTTGTTGCCATCGGCTACACCTCTTCCACTTTCGTTCAAAAAACCACAAAATAGTTTGCAACCAGTTTCACAAAAATTCAATAGCCAATTATTGGACTTGCACCTTTACAAAAGCTTTCTCTTGATGCTCACAACTACTATATAGGTGTACATATATATATGTATATATATATATGTGTATATATATGTGTGTTTATATATATATGTGTGTGTGTATATATATATGTATATGTATGTATATATATGTATTGTTTCAAATTATAATATGCTTCTGTTCAGTAAGGACTCTATTTTTGGATTGGTTTGCTACTATTAATCCCTGAGGTGTTGTTGGGAACGCTATATTGTTTCATATTTCTATAAGGTTTTGTTAAGAAAGGAGTATATTTTTGGTTTGCTATGTTGTTGTGAATCTTTGTGGGTTCCTCTATGTGGCTTGCATTTTGTGGCTATGTTTGAAACAAAATGAAATTGTTAAAGTTATGCAACTTTTGCTGGTGTTGTGTTTTTTTGTGGGCTTCTTTTAATGGATTCTATTTTTTGGTGGGCTCCTTTTATTTAATGGATACCATTTTTTGCTTGTGTTTGTAACATAATTAAATTTTTAAGATGGTCCACATTTTGTTGAATCTTGTTGGGTGGATTGGGTTATATTTCTCCATTGGTTTGTTACCATGTATTTAAATGAAACAATATTGTTATTAACATTGACAAACCCATACAAAGAATATCCTTGCAAAATCCAAACAATAAATCAAACAATATTGGTGTGAACAAACTATATAGTTTTTTTCCAACATAACCTTATCAAAAAGTTAACAATATACCCTAAAACAATGTAACTTGTAAAACATTAACTATTTCATTGCAACATATTTATATATATGTATATATATGTATTTATATATGTATGTATATTTGTATATGTATATATGTATACATATATGTATATATATATATATATATATGTATATATATATATATATATGTATTTATATGCATATATATAGATACATATACATATATATGTATATATATGTATTTATATGTATATATATGTATTTATATGTATGTATATATATATATATATGTAGATGTATATGTATAACGTCTAAAACATTGACTTTTTTGTTGCATTGCAATCATAGATGGTAAATGGAAATCACAAATGAGACAATATAGCCTAAGGTGGACATCAACAACATGAACTGCATAACATTAACTATTTTATTCCATTGCAACCATTACCATAGAATGCTGAAAATCATAGTTATAGACCTATGTGAAACCTTTTGTGCAAAAGGGTGGTCCATATACAACTTATGTGTATACATATATATGTATATGTATATTTGTATGTATAAATGTATATATATGTATCTGTATATATATATGTATATATATGTATATGCATATGTATATCTATATGTATATATATGTATGTGTACATGTATTGTATGTACATAAATATATGTATATATATGTATATCTATAATATGTATAGTATGTACATACACATAAGTATATATGTATAGGTATATATATGTATATATATATGTATATGTATAGACATATATATTGTGTCAATTTTGTTCAGAATTTTTGTCAGCCTCCCTATTTTTTAGACTTCCTGTGGTTTGGGAAAAAGGTGGCAAATGGGTTATAGCTTTGGCCAAAATTTTTGTCAGCCTCCCAAATTTTTGGCCTTCTGATGGTTGTGAAAAAGGTGGCGGAGGTGGTTGTTGGCTGCTTTGGGAATAGGGTAGTGTTTGTCGGGCCGTGTGGATAGAGAAGGCTGCATAAATTAAACACCGATTCACATCAAAATTAATTGTTGTATGCTTTGTGTGTACTAGGGATGGTCATAATAACAATTGTTGTTAAACACCTTGGGAAACAAAAAAAAATGTCTGAGAAATTTTCAATAAGGCATTGTTTGGTGTTGTTTTGTTTCTATACCTAATATGAGAGCCGTGAGCGACAAGGGTAAGCTTCTATGAGGGTGCAAGCTGGATTAAGCTTTGTGTAGCTTCTGCGAAGGTCGATGGAGGTTATTTTTTATTTTTTGCATGGGTGGATGGTTGGAAATGCAAAAGAAAAGTGTCGCTTGTGATAATATTTTTTCCATTTCCCTGTAGGAAAGTTGGCGAGAAGAGGTGTGTTTGAAGCAAGTGGGAAGAGGTGCTAGAAGATATTTTTTTGCATGGCTTTTTAACTTTGAGGCCAATATTGTTTGATTTATGGTTTTCATTTAGTCATTATGGTTGCAATGTAGTGAAGTATTCATTGTTATATAGTCTATGTTGAATGTTGTCCTCTATATTGTTAGCCATTGGTTTTATTATGTGTACTTTGGTTGGAATCCTTGTGAGCCTTTTTGGTTCTTGAGCTTCCCACCAAGCGAGGAAAAGGTGGCGAATGACCTTCCCTTTTAAAATATCTTGGCCAGAATTCCCGCTAGCCCCCCCTGTTTCAATCCTTGTGGTGGTTGCGAGAAGGGTGTCAGAGGTGGTTTTTGGCTGCCTTGGGGATATGTCAAGTGTTCCCCATTGTGTTGATAGAGAAGGCGACTAAAATTAAGCACTGGCTCACATCAACATTGATTGTTGTATTCTTTATGTGCCTTGGTGATGGTTGTGATAACACCTGCTATTTATTCACATGTGGCTCCCATTTACTGGTGATCTTTGCCACGTGGCCAAATAGTTATTCTTGTGTGGCTTATGCTGTTTTCCATAGGGCATTGTCACTGTCCCTTGTCTAGCACTGGCTAGGTTGTTTAATTTTCATTTCTACATCCCTGGAAAAAGTATTTGGATTGTCCCTTTAATAGGTTCAAAAAGGTGTTGAACACATGTATGTGGCAGCTAATGTTCTTTGGTATGTTGAATACAAAGCCTATTGTTATAAGAATTCCTTTTCAAGAATGAAAGAAATAACAAATTCCTTTCGAAATAAATATCTTCTCAAAACAATAAATTTGAATGCTTTGTATCCCTTTTTAAATAATGTTTTCTTTAATATATAATTCTTATTAAAATAAGTTGCAGTGATGCTTCATATAGTGCTTTATTTGGATAACAAGGTGTTGAGAGGGAAAAAATTTCCCATCAAATCTTGGAATAAACACCTTAAGGGTCAATCAAGAGGACACACATATAGGTAGATATATATATATCTATAGGTACAAATGTAAATATTTATTTATGTAGAGAGTGCTATATCTAAATAGATGTGTATACCAATTTTTTTTCCTTGATATGCAACTGGCTTCATCAAAATTATAAAGAGAACAATCATCTAGACTAAATTTTCCCTCATTTGCATGAACGAGAAAGCTAGGAATTCAAACCTTTTGTTGGCTATAATATATTATGTAGTCCAAAGCAAGGAATTATTATAGGCAACAAAATATTTGAATTCATAGCCTCCTCAGCTAGTCAACTAAGGGAAAATGCAGTGTGGATGTTTGGTCTCTTGAATGTTGGCTGGTATCAAGATTAGTTGTTGTATGGTTTGTGTGTGATTGCAATACTTGTGATGATAGTTGTTGTTTATCCAATTGTATATAAAGTGTGAGATGAAAGATAGGTCTTGCTTTGTATTGTACTTAATGTAGGTGCTAATGTGCATATAAATGAAACCATAAATGAAACAATATTGCTAACAGTCACCCACATACCATAACCCACAAAATAGAAAAAATCTTGATATCAAGATTCACCAAAAAGATACCAGATTAACTATTTTGCAACCATTCACACAAAATGGAAGCCATAAATGAAATAATATAGCCAACAGTTTCCCACCTACCAAAACCCATGAAACTATATAGTCTTTTGAACAACAATTGACACAATGAAACAATATTGGTTTCAAGAGTCAGCCAGATGAAAAAACCCACAAAAAACACACGAATTCAACATAGGAAACACATAAAACAAAAAAAGATGTTGGCAAGCCCATATTGTTTCAATTTTCAATCAAGTTTTTTTGAGAAAAAAATAGTATGCCTTCACATGGCCTTCACATTGTAATTTTTTGAGTATGGGATTCTGTTTACTCCTTCAATTTTGTAGCCATGTCTACAAGGGAATTACATTGCTAACACTATTCAAGCTTTACATATATGCATACATACATACATACATACAAACATACATACATACATATATATATATATCTAGGTACAAAAATCTACATATATACACACATATAGTTTGTTGAGAAATGAGTATACTTTTACTTTCATTCTTCATTGAATCTTTGTTGGTTCCTCTCAATATATATATGTGTGTGTGTGTACCACAACCATTATCGCTACACGCACTTGCACCTTCATAGAGGCTTGCCCTCCATGGCTACAACTACTATATATATCTACATATATACATTTCTATATATGTATATATATATGATTTTCATGCACGAGTGATGGTTGTAAAAATAACTGTCATTTAACACCCTAGGAAACAAAACAAATGTGTCAGCAATTTTCAACAATGCATTGTTTGGTGTCGTTCTATTGCTACACTTGAGATGGTAGCCGTGAGCGGTGAGGGTAAGCTTCTGTGAGGGTGCAAGCTGGATTAAGCTTTGTGTAGCTTCTACGAAGGTGGGTGAAGGTTATTCAACACACAAAACACAATAAAGAAATAGTATTGCCTTCCACCAATGGTGGCTACATAGAAACCATAAACCAAACAATTTAGACTAAGCTACAGAGCAACAATCAACAATTCCCTTTCGAAAATAACATAAATTTTTTTAGAAATACTCAACGAATGGTTTTTCCAATATGCACCTCTTCCTACTTCCTTCAATTACACTTCTTCCTGCTCGATTTCTCTTCCCTCTATTCCTTCTCCATGGCATGCAAAAAATGAACATAGAACTATCACAACCCACAATTTTGTGAAGGTGGTTGGAGGTTATCTTGTGTTCTTTGCATGCATTGATGGTTGCAAAAGGTGTGGGTTGTGATAATTCTTATATATCTATCTATATATATGTGTATATATATGTATATATATGTGTGTGTGTGTATATATGTATATATATGTGTATGTGTGTGTGTGTGTATCTGTATATACATATATATATGTATATATATGTGTGTGTGTGTGTGTGTGTGTGTATATGCACAATACATTATTGAAAATTGCATAGACATTCGCTTTGTTCTCTAAGGACTTTAAACAGAGATGCTACTTGCACCATCAACACTACACAAAAACCACACAATGATTAATGTTGATGCCATTTCCCTGGCCTCCTCTATCGTCGTGTCAAACACTTTTTTTCTTTAAAAAAAATAATTCAACACTTGCTACACTGTGTTAGAGACCTAGAACTGCGAAGGCTGACGAAAATTCCAACCAATGTTTCCCATAGCCCAATGCTAATTGTTGTTCTCTAGCTTTGGCTATATAATTTCATTTGCAATGCATAATAAAAAAGCTGATATTATAGAGTTAATTTTGTTTTCCAAAAGGTACTCTTTTCGATAGGGTGGTGCTCAAGAGGCTGTATTGTTTTAATTTTTGATAGGGTGTTGGTTAATACATTTATGTAAGTATATGTATATATATACATACGTATATGTGTGTGTGTGTGTGTACATATATATGCATTGTTGATTGCATAAAGGACAAAAAAATTGTGCTTGGAAAACCAATCGATAGAAATAACCCAGGCTAGTGAGCAACATACTGCAAAAGAAAATTGGATTATGTTAAGAATTTTATTTTGTTGCAAACATAGCCAGAAAATGGAGGTCATAGAAAGAAGCCAACAAAAAAATTGACATTGACAGACCCATGCAAATCGCTGCCTTGTTATCTCAAAAAAGGGTTGGAAAAAAATATCACAAGTGACACTTTTGTTTTTATTTTGCAAACATCGTTTCCTACAAACACAAGAAATAGACTCTAACCATCTATATAGAGGTGCTTATTAAGTATTCCTTATGAAACTTACTATACAGTCCATCACTCTGACAATTGCTCTTCTGAGGCTGAAGAAATAACAACTAGGAATGTCTATTTAATGCATGATTGCCCCATTATTGATAGCTATCTAGAAGAACAAGCTAAACCTAGAGAATGACACCCAACAATGTGTTATCGAAAATTGAAACAATATAACTTTTTTCTCAGTGAGACCCTTTGAGAAACAAATCAATATAGCCATAGGGAAATGCCCTTTCAAACATTGTGCAGGCATTTGTTATCTTTGTGACTACTTGAAAAGGAAACTACTGCTTATACCTATTGTCACTACACAGAAACCATACAACAACTAATGCTGATGCCATTTCATTGGCCTTCTCTATTGACGCAACAAATGCTTTTAATTTAAAAATCAAAATAGAATCCTCCACCTTCCTTTTCTGGCCACACTAAATGGAGGCCAAAAATGACACAACATAGCCTTGTCTAGACAACAACAGTGAACAATGCCTTGTGCAAAACAATATCAATTGCATAACATTTACTATTTTATTGCATTGCAGCCATTGCCACAAAAATATTACTTGCAACAATGACCCATATGGAACACCCTCAAAACACAAAAAGATTGCAGTAACAGACTAAATCAAAGCCTCTGCCATAGAACGTGTACCATTAATGAATCAATATTGTATATATATATATATATTTTATAGTGAAGAATGCATTTTGGATAACAATATAAACTATATAATATTAAGTATTTTATTATGCATTGCAAAGAGTGGAATATAGCTAAAGCTAGAAAACAACAATTAGATTGTGTTATGGAGAACAACACATACCATTTTAATATATTGCAACCATTTACACAGAACATAAGCCATAAATGAGACAATATTAAATTTTGTTGTGTGTAGATTTGTATGTATGTCAAAGTAGAGGTGAGCAATGCACAAACATATTCTTCCCAATGTTTATTATTTTCTCAAAATAATTATTTTCCTGAATCTTGACATGGCATACTTCAAATGTTATACTTCATATTAACAGTTATATACAACATTGAAGCCTTTTTCCTAATTATTTCTTTTCCTTTGTATTCTTGGTGTTTCTAGGGAAAAAAAGGAGGTATTTTAAAATTGAAATAGTGAACTTGGAATAAAAAATTGTATGTTAAGTATTATTTGAATCATTAAAGCCCTTATTATTATTAATCATTTCCTGTCATATTGTTAATTCCTGTGTAAAAAAAATGAGTACCCATGTTGTGTTTTGAAGTCATAGACCTTCTAGTCAGTTGCCGATGTTGCAACTCTCCGATTTCAAAAGAGTAGACACAACAATGTTAGTGGTAGCTCTTTCGAGGTTGGCAAACAATCCTCAAGTAGTAGTCCTATAAGTTTTTTTGTTGTTTAGTTTATTGTTGTTGCCAATTATATTGATAGTTTCTCAAGTGCACCAAACAAACCAAGAATATACTTCATTTGAATTAACAATTACTATGATATATGTTCTAACTTATTTATATTTGAACTATTTTTCTTATTTCCCCTTCAATTTATTGGCCATTTTGGAGTAACTTATGTGTTAGAGGGGGAAATGTCTCAATTTCCAAATGTGTCAATATTATTGTTTGCTTTTAGAGTTGAGTCATAGTCATAAATATATCATTGTTGCCACTATGCTGAGTTTAATTGCCTTGTAGGCTACAAATGTGAATCCAACCCTAATAAGTGATGTGCTACGATTTATATATGTTGGAGATTTCCCATCTCTAGTCCTCCAACTAATGTCTTACCAAAAAATAGGAGGTGATCAAAGCCCAGTCGACTGATACAAAGTCGTCCTGTCTGATGGAACCCACATGCAGATGGGAACTTTACCTTCAAAATACAATGACCTTTTGTTTACAGGGGAATTGAAAATAGGTTCGATTGTGTGCTTGACAAACTATTTGTCTAGAAAGCTATAGGAATCGAGGTTTGATATAGGTCTTCCTTTCTTGTACTTATAGTTTCCTACTTCCTTGTTTGTGAGGGTCGCCTTTTAAAGTATTTAATGTTCGTTTCGTTCTAGGTAAATTGTCATACTGTCCCTAGATGTCAAAATGATAGATTGCCAACTAATTGGAAAACCCAAATATTTGTTTAGAGATCAAGAAGAACAAAAATTTGGTTGCGACTCGCCCTCCCCATCCAAATGAGCCTCCACCTTTGGAATTAATACATCCCCAAGGAAACAATATGCTCCTGCAAAAATCAGCCCTGTTAAAGGGTTGAATGTTTACCAAACCAAATGGATGATAAAAGGTCGTGTAACAACAAAGAGGGATATGCACCATTATAGCAGGTAAGGGCACGAGGGGAAGGAATTCAACTTTGATATTATTGACAATGAGGGAACAAAAATATGGATTACGTGCTTCAATGACATTGCAGAGCTACATTATGGTAGGGTTGAGGTGGGATGTACTTATTATGTGTCAAAGGGATTGGTGAGACAGGTAGACAAAAAAATTAATAAGTTAAATAGCCAGATGGAAATCATTTTGGATCAAAACTCAATGTTAAAATGTTGTGATGATGAGGCCTTTGTGCTAGAGAAATTATTTAAGTTCACCCCATTAAATGAAATTGAAAATTGCACTAATAACAATTTAATTGATGTTATTGGCATTGTGGTGCATGTGGGAATGATATTGACTATATAAAGAAAGGATCAGTCCCAAAAAATTTAGAGGACTATTAAACTTAATGATTTTTCATCCTTTTCAATTGATGTTAATTTGTGGGGATCAAATTGGGAAGCAAAGGGTCATGAGTTGGAGAGGTTGTACACCCCTAGAACTCAGCTCTGATCCTTGCTGTTAAAAATGCACATGTTGAGTACTTCAATGGAGTTGTTCTGAACATAGCCGCAAGGACTCTTCTATATATAAATCCTGACATACCAAAAGCACAACCATTGATTGAAAGAGGATATATTGATCCACCTACTATTGATCCCCCTCAGATAGTCCCTCGAAAGGTTGCTTTGGGAAATGGGGGAGTCACTATTGCATATATGTTGGACCACTGCCTTGGCTTGCTAGAGACTTTGCAAGCTACTCTCAAGGCAATAGTAAAATTTATAAAAGCTAATGCATTATGTTATGTTGCATGCCTGTTGGAGGTGAATGGTAGACAATGCAAGAAAAAGTGAACAATTTGAGAAAAATACATGGTTTTGTCCAAAATTCCAGACAACAATAGTTGACTATGACTTTTGATATTTATTGTAACTAAAGATGGAAGACCACATAGGTGAGCTTTGAGCAACTGCTTTTGATGAGGTTGCAACAAGCCTATTACAAATGTTAGCAAAACAACTTTACATGTTGCAATATGAGTCTACCATTGAAATGACTACTGAGTCTATTATCAATGTTGTCACCTACACGTCATTTGTTTTCATTGTTCTAATAAAAACTCAAACTTATAATTCAGAAACAAGACTAAAAACAACAATAGTGAAGGTTGCAAAGGTTAACTTTGAAACTAAGTGCAAGCTCTTACTATCATATTTATATGCTATTTCTCCTACTGTGCAATAGTCTCCAGAGATAGTTGTCGTATTTCCTTGAACACCAAAACAACCATGGCTAATTGTGACTTTTTATATTTTTTATAGTTCATGTTGACTGGACATTTAGTTTGTTTTGTTCCCTCGCACTACTTGTCACATCAAAAAGACCTTTCCTTTCTATTGGTATTGCTTTGTTGTTTTTTTGACTGGTTATATATTAATACAATGAAGTATAACTTATAATGTTTAAGTAAAAAAGATACACTTATTTTATTTTCTATTATTCATGTTGCTTATAATTTTGTTATGTTTTAAGTGTATATTTCTGATTTAATTTTATATTGTTTATTTATATAGAGTTCTTATCCTTTTTAAGAGATGTATCACTGTCTACACCTGCTCATATATCTACTTGTGGACATAGTTGTATGTATGTGTACATATACGTATGCATATAGATAAATATACATGTATGCAATTGAAATTTCCTTATGTATACAACTTTCTGGTACAGATTTGTGTATATACTTGTACGTATATTGGATATCTATGCGTATATGCATATACAATTCAATATTTACAAGTACCTGTGAGTTGTTTTAAAGAGAATTTTGTTTTCATCTTGTTTACAATGTTCTTAGTGCATATAGTATCTTAATAGAGTTCTATGTAGATATATGTCTATGATGTATTTATTTATGTAAGTATCATGTCTAGGTATCCATCTAATGCTTACCAAGTGTTCTTGCTACTACTTTGCGATCCCTAATTATAGTGTCATGTTGGATGTGGATGTCATATGGTTCTTGGCTATAATGTTTGTTATGTATGTTGTGCAACTCAATCCACAACCTAGTGCTGAACAATGCGTTATTGAAACTACCGTAAACTGCTCAATTAGTTTGGTGAGTTTTAAATGCAAAGTATTATTGTGACCATTGTCAATATATGTAGCACATACATGAGACAATGTTCCCACAACAAGGTGTGCAAATTGACACTTGTTTCCTCTTTGCAAGCAAATCAAATAGCTCAAGTTATACAAGTTGCCTTGTTTTCTGTAAGGGAGTTTTGATTGTTGTTCTCTGTCTTAGGGTATATTTTTTCATTTTTGGTAAGCTTGTATTGGGAGAGACTATATATTTTATTCAAACCAATATTCTTTGATTCATGGATTGAATTTTGTAGCATGTCCCTTGTGATAATTTTTTGACAGTGATTCTCTCCGAAAACAAGCTAGCGGTTTGCATGGGTTTGTCAACATGAATTTCTTTGTGTGCTTCTTTGTATGGCCTCCATTTTTTGGCTATGTTTGCAACAGAATAAAATTATTAACATAATCCAGTTTTTTTTTGTGTTCTGTTGCTACCCTGGTTTTTTTTATCCATTGGTTTGCCGGTCACAACTTTTTTGTGCTTTGTGCAATCAACAATGCATATATATGTGCCTCTTTAGAAAGGCTCAAATTTTTCTTAGAGGTTAGGCAAACATAAATATTGCACCAAATAGCAAGCAAATGAATTGCTCAGTTGAACTATGTAGATCTGCCTTTGTATTTTGCTAGAAACTGCAGGATACATACCAACAATTAGAGTCCACTGTAAATCAAACATGATTATCTTCTCCAAAAAAAATTATTCATTATCATCATCATCAAAAGTTGCTCTTCGTTATGGTAAGTGAATTGCTTCTCCTTTCCTCTTCACCTCTATGCATATAGAATTTGTACCCTATCTAAATTTATTTCATTATCATTTTTTATATGTGACATTTAATTGTGCTATTACATATATTTTGCTTATAAATTATAGAGCCACTTAAATTTCATGTTTTGGATATTGCTTGCAAATAAAACATGTTCACAGTTCGCTTCTGTGTAGGTATATTCCACTAAAACCATTTTAGATTACAACTACATTGTATTCGTATACAAGATGTAGGGCTCCCCAAAAATGCTAAACAACTTTACGATTCCACATTTGCATGTTGTATGGCCTTCACCTATATTTCATCTATATACAATGTAAGCCTATGTATCTTTTTTTTCCATTTTTGATTTCACAACTCCATGTCAAATTATAAAAAACATATAATGTTGATTTCCATTGAACAGATTCCCTTAGGTGCCAAAGCATTGCCTTCACCATTGACCAAAGTGGTGGAAAATTAATGTTACTGCTCGGGGGTTTGGTCATAGCCAATGATGCTCCATGACCTAATATGGTAGGGTGGAGAGCAAGATTCATTTTCTGTGTCCAGACTTCAATCCATTCTATGCACAAGGAATTTCTAGATTTTATTTACTTACTCTAGTGTGTTGCAACTCCATTTCATCTCATTTGTAATTAATTCTATAAGTCTTTATATTTTTGTCATTTTTTATTGTCTACCAATCTAGACAATTGTCCTTCGCAAGCCTTTTCATGTGATTAGATCTTGTATTAAGTCATTGGTGACCGAAACATTGCTCTCACTATTGATCATAGTGGTGGACAGTTTATTTTATTGCTCGGGGGTTCGATGAGAGCACACGACACTCCATGAGCCAATATGGTAGGGTGGAAATCGGGCCTTGTTTTGTTTTTTGCATACTGCATTATGCTAGACACACCAAGTATGGCTAAATTATATTCACTCCATTCATCCCATTGCAAGTAGAGAGCAAATCATGTATTATAAAATTTAGAACTTTGATATATTTTGATTTACATATTGTCTATCAATAAAGCATGATCACTGCACTAAAATTCACACTTTGTATACACATAGGTTGTATATGGTTTGACCTTTACACTAATTTTTTTGTATAGGATTGTAGTTGTGAGTTTTAGCTTTCCGCCATGATGGTTGTAATGGAATAAAATAGTTAATGTTATGTGGTTCATTTTGTTTTTGCATAATCAACATACTAAACTTCACACTTTTTTGTTATTCTTGCAGACCATATTCCAGCTATAATGTGGTATTTGATGGACTAATGTGTTACAAACAACCTTTCAAAATAATGACAGTGGCTGCAAAATCAGTAACAATGGTCAATTACACAATCAGATCCTTATGTACTCTATATTGATTGTAATAAGTAATATTCATTTCACCACTGATCAGAGTGGTGGGAAATTTATATTCTTGCTCAAGGATTTGGTGAGAGTCCATGGGGCTCCATGGCCCAATATGGTAGGGTGGAGAGAAGGCCTTATTGTGTTGAGTTTTATTTATATTTTTTATGTAGAAATTGTTATCTTTCTAACATAAGATTCATAAAAAATTCATATGTTTTAGGTTATGGCTACAACATAGTGAACTAGTTGATCTTATACACTTTATGTTAGATTCCATTGGGTATTTTTGATTATTGTTCTCTTGCCTAAGCTACATCGTTGCATTATTGAGAAGGTGTTGTCAAAAAGGCTATTTTGTTTCAATTTGTGATAGGGTTCTATTGAATTGTTGTCAATTCCCTCTTGCTCTCCCTTTATGCTTTGCGTTTTGTGGTTGAATTTTTAAATTTCCTCGTCGATCATCTGATTGCTCTTAGCCAATTTTACAATATGTTCATAGTCACAGTTTCTCCAAAAAACATGCTTCTCCCTTAGGAGAGATTGTTCAAGAACTTGGGTGTTGATACTCTAGTTTATATGCTAAACAAGTGGACAAGCTTTGCGAATGAAGTTCAAGCAACTGTGAAGATGAAGTGATTATAAGTGTGGCTATCAATCAACATCCCACTTCTTGAACTCTCTTTCCCAGTGGAGAATATCCGATGATGCTCCATGACCCAATATGGTAGGGTGGAGAGCATACTTTCTTTTGTATGTCCAAACTTCAATCCATTCCATAAAGAAGGTATGCCTAGAGTTTATTTACTTACTGTGTTCTACTACAACTGCATTGCATCATGTTTGTAACTAATTATCTAAGTCTTTATATTTTCTAATTTATTTATTGTCTACCAATGGTGCATGTTTATTACACTAAACTTCACATAATGCTTTCATGTTTGCAACTAGCCACAACCCAAACAGCTGTGCTTTGAAGCCCTTTTGATGCCATTAGATCTTCTATTAAGTCATTGGCGGCCAAAACATTTCTTTCACCATTGGTCACAATGATGGAGAATTTATTTTCTTGCTCACTGATTTATTGAGAGCACATGACGCTCCATGGGCCAATATGGTAGGGTGAAAATTGACCCTTGTTTTGTTTTGTACATACTGCATTCTATCACATGCACCAGGTATGGCTAAATTATAATTGCTTCATTCGTCCTCTTGCAAGCACAAAGCAAGATATGTATTATAAAATATAGAACTTTGATATCTCCTCATTTAGACATTGTGTATGAATTAGACATGATCACTGCACTAAAATTCACACTTTGTATACAAATAAACTATATATGGTGTGGCCCTTGCATTGAAAGTTTTGCATAGGACTGTAGCTGTGAGTTTTAGCTTCCTATTACGATCATTGTAATGGAGTAAAATAGTTAATGTTATGCAGTTCATTGTGTTTTTGCATAATCACCACACTAAATTTCACACTTTTTTGTTATTCTTGCAAACCATGCTCCAGCAATAATGTGTATTTGATGAACTAATGTGTTACAAACAACCTTCCCGAATAATGATAGTGACTGTAAAATCAACAACAATGGTCAAATAGACAACCAGATCCTAATGTACTCTATATTGATTGTAATACACAATATTCATTTCACCACTAATCAAAGTGGTGGCCAATCTATATTCTTGCTCAGGGGCTTGGTGAGAGTCCATGAGGGTCCATGACTCCAATATGGTAGGGTGGAGAGCAAGCCTCATTTTGTTGAGTTTTACTTTATATTTTTTATGTACATATCACTATCCTTCTGACGTAGGATTCAAAAACAATTCATATGTTTAAGCTTATGGTTACAATGGATTAAAATAGTTGATCTTATACACTTTATGTTAGATTCCATTGGGGATTGTTGATTATTGTTCTCTTGCTTATACTCTACATCACATAAATAATTAAATTGCTTTAACCAAAATTCGTCTACGGTACTTTGTTGCTAGCTACGAAAGGATCCTTAGTTTGTATCATAAGGAATTGATGTAGTGACCAAATTATGGGGTGGCCTTATATAATCATGAATTCAACTAATAGTATGCCACAATTATTATTTCCCATCTAAATACAAATTATTAATGTCATTAATTATTTAGACATTCAACCTTATCCATAATAATATTATATTTTGATTAACTAATAAAACTTAATGATATTGGTATTATTTTTAGATTGTTTTAACTATAATCCATCTAGGGTACTTTGTTACTAGCTATAGAAAGATCCTTAGTTTGTATCATAAAGAATTGATGCAGTGGCTAAATTATGGGGTGGGCTTATATAATCATGAATTCAACTAATATTATGCCAACATTATTATTTCCCAACTAAATACAAATTAGTAATGCCATCAATTTAGACATTGAACCTTATCCATAATAATATTATATTTTGATTAACTAATAAAACTTAATGATATTGGTATTACTTAATGAAATCTTTTCATATTTAATAATAATATTTTTTGTTTAATTAACAACTTAACTACATAATATTATTATTTACCCCACCAAACTAATTACCAATAATGATGATGCTATCACCAAATAATTAATTGAATGTTAATACAATTTTTCTTTAACCAAACCTCTATATGTGTATATATATTCAACAAAGTTACTTTTTCACCAACTATTACTTATAGACTTTATCCTTTATATACATATCCTCCTTTCAACCCATTAGTGTTAACACCCTCCTTCAGCCCCCATTATAATTTCAAATAAGATAATGACGATAAACTATAAGGTATAAATGGGATACAATATTGTTGCGACTCAATCAGTTTAATTATTGCCTATAATATATCTAGCCATCCATTGTATTGTTTGTTGGATTCCCTGATATGTAACTATATTGTCTACATTTGCTATGATATATACCCAATGTTGCATATGCCTTTCATAGCTATTGTACCCACTCATGCCATTCACATTCTAATGTTCTTCTACAGTCACTATTTGTACATCACTTGCCTTTCATGTTGCTCTCTTCCTATTGGCTCATTGTTGCGTGTTACTACATGGAACTGCTAGTTATAGTAGTTTGGACCGAATTCTGTCCTTAGAAGAAATTGAATGTTCTCTCTTTTCTAAGGATTTTAACAAAGATCAAGAAATTGATTACTTTCTTAACAAATTTTTAGGAAGGGGGACCGGTGGTGGGTATGCTGATGTTGAGCGAGGGGTCCACGTCAGGAGTCGGTAAAATTCTTTTTGACACATCCTTTGACAATACAACTAGCACTCTCCCATATTTTCCTTTTGGCAAAAATTTTGCACATTTATCAATGTTTTCAGAGCATTTTTCAAAAACTTCCAAAAAAGAACCAAAATGTGTCATTGACTAATTTTTGACATATGTAATACCCTTTGTGGGTTGGCGCTACACCAGTACTAGCTCTCTTAACACCTAGTTAATGCACATTAGTTGTCCAAAATTCCATCGTCGTCAGACTCAATGCCTACCACCTCAGCATGCACACCATTTGCTTAGTCTAGCTTTAGCTTCACCAAAATTCCCTTCATGAGAACAATTTGCACTTTTAGTAGTTGCATTCACAACCAGTCCTAGTTCAGATGGACCTCAATGGTGGTGAGGCCATTGGCTAGTACTGGTGATGCATTTCTCAAACTTTATGTGATTTTCAACACCACATTTGGTAAAAGGAATACATTTACCTTTTAGTTATGCAGGTGAGGTTTTGTTCCAACCTCACATAGGCAATACCTACACATTGCATGATTTTTTTCATATTTACTTGCAATATTTTTTTGTGTAAATAGCTTTAGTTTACAAGTAATGATATGCTCATTTAATGAAGATTTATTGTAGCTATATCATGGCTGCTTCTGTGTGTGTGTGTATGCATATATCTGTATATATCTATATATCTATATATGTCTGTGTGTGTGTCATGGCTATATCATGGCTACTTCTGTGTGTGTGTGTGTGTGTGTGTGTGTGTGTGTGTGTATGTATGTATGTATGTATACATCTATATATCTCTATGGCTAACAATGTGTATATATATATATATGGCTGACTGTGTGTATATGTGTGTATACATATACACATACAAACAGTCGGCCATATATATTTGTGCATACACACATATACACACAATCAACCATAATATAGCCCTTTCTTTCCGTTTCTAAACATTTACAATTTGTATATGTATAGTGGCAGTATTTGAAGTTATTATACACTTCACTGGTAAGAATTTCTTGCAGAAAAAATATGGCCGACTGTGTATATATAAAAAAACCTACATATGTGTGTGTGTACACAATCAGTTAAAATAATAACACTTTTTGTGTACTACATTGTCTATTAAGAGTTTCATGCACCTATCTTTTGGACGACTGTGTATACATATACATACCATGAATGGGTTTCAATAGTTGGACTGTTAAGGGTTTCATGCGGCTATATTTTGGCCTGCTATTTCCACCATTTCCATGAACCCCTCACTTAACAATACTCACTTCCCTATCGTCCTCTCAGCCCTTTCCATAGTAAATCCATCTCTGTTGGAATGGTAAAATTTTTGTGAAGATTTCATATGCATTTATAGGATTTTCATCGTCAATTTGGTAATCATTTCACTTATCTAAGTTTGATAATCATTCTAGTTCTTTAATTGACATAACATTTTAATATTATTAATAACATATTAATATAATATTTAACAAATTAATATTATAATATTATGTATGTATCATATACATACATACATATGAACTATCATATGTATGCATGTATGTATGTGTAGAACCCCAATCCTAGACCTACACAAACACAACAAACAAACACATCATTAGATCAAATGCAAGTGAGAATCAAGATTCCCCATGAAATCCATTTAAATTGCAAAGAACAAGAAATGAGATGAAGAACATAAGTAAACATAAAAAAGGCTATCAAATCCTATTCAATGTAAAGCAAACTCTTGATCCCATGGGGGAATTGGTGCCAATTTGATGTGGAAATTGGCCCTTTCCCAACTCCTATGCAAGCTTTGTGTTGATTTGATGAAGATGTGATCCACTTTGGTAGAATTCTTGCATAACCTAGCTACAAACTTGATAAAATTGATCAAAATGGTGATGCTTGAAGATGAAACTGAGTATAATAAGTTTTCTCAAATTGTGGATGATCAAGATGAGGAGAAAAGCCTCTTATTTATAGAAAGACAAGATGGAGGAATGAGAAAAATGGAGCAATGTGGGATGATTCAACATCCAATGAGCAAGTGCCACTTGTCAAGATGTGAATGGAGGAAGCTTGAGCACATTTTGATGAATGTGCACAATAAATGAAATTAGGTGGAATTTGAAAGATATGAAATGACATGTTAGAGGGAAAAAGAAAGAATTAAATGCCACTTGGCTCAATGCACAGGGACATGTAAGAAGGAATGAATGTCTTGTTGGAAGGACAAATTCACTTGGAGGGATTTTCAAACTTGGAGGAATATTCCCCTAAAGATGCCAAGTTGAAAGAAAATAGAGATTTAATAAATCTATTAAATGTATTTTCATGTGCAAGTGGAAAAATCTAGAGAAATTGGATGATTAGGATTAAACTAATCAAGGTTTAATTAATTTAATGAGGGATTAGATAATGTGACTATTTGATTTAGATTTTGGGTTGATTTAAATCAAAGTTGAGAAGAATATGATTTAGACTTAATTAAATAAAGATTTTAATTTATTTAATTAAAAGGAGATGATGTTAGATTAAATAAAATAAGGTTTAATTTATTTAATTTAATAAGATGAATAAATAGAGATTTAATCAAATAAAATGAATTATTTAATTAAATAGAGACTAGAGGGTTAATTAAATAACTTTGATTTATTTAATTAACAAGAGAGAATGACTTGGGGTTGGGGCCCTAGCTTGGTTGGCTAAATCTTTCCTATAGCAGGAGGTTGGTCACAATTTCTAGTCTCCCCCACCCTCATGGTACCGAAGGGTGTGTCGCACCAGCGCTGCCAGTCACGTTAAAAAGTTTACCAGGCACACTGCAGTTTATAGGGGGTCGTGCTACCCGATTCCTACAGTCTAAAAAAAAAAACAAGAGAGAATGACTTAATCAGATAAATGATGATTTATTTAATTAAGGGATGAAAGGTGATGATCAACTAAGAAGATGATTTTGGATGGAACGATGTTAGTAAATTAGGATCAGGTGCATGTACATTTCACATGTCTACAGTATGTATAGTATACACACATACATACATATTACCATAATATGTATGTGTGTATACTATACATACATACATATGAACTGCCATATGCATGTATGTAAGCATGTGTGTATAGTATACACACACATACATATTATTGTATGTATGTGTGTATACTATACATACATACATACATATGGTAATTCATATGTATGTATGTATGTATGTAGGTAGGTCATGTAGGTACCCATACATATGGCATTCATATGCTACATACATTATTTTACTATGATGTATATATGTATGTATGTATGGATACCAATCATACATACTCAAAATATTCAATTACTTTTGCAAGTATGACAAATTTGTTTCAATTCATATCAAAATGCTAGTTAAAGTTATATATAAGTATCATAATGTTGTATCAGTTGGTTGTTTCGAGTTATTCTTAAAAATCAGGATGTTGTATCAGAAAATGGCTCCAAATATTACTATCCAATTACTCTTAATCTTACATGTATAAATTTGTTGTTTCGGTTCTATCATTCTTTGGTTTGTAAGAGAAATTGGGGATGTGATAGTATACCATGCATTATTTTTTTCATTGCACAAAAACCATTGATCATTTGTAATCAACTCAATTAGATGCATGGTTAGTTTGTTCTTCAATTATCTCACTCTTACATGTATGAATTTGTTGTTTCAATTTAGTATCATTCATTTTTTTAAGAGTTAAAATCAGGGATATGATAGTATATCATGCATGTTTTGTTTCATTGCACACACACCCTTGATCATTTGCAATCTACTCAATTAGATGCATGGTTAGTATGTTTGTCAATTACACTCAATCTTACATGTATGAATTTGTTGTTTCAGTTTGTATCATTATTTTATTTGTAAGAGTTAGAATTGGGGATATAATAGTATAACATGCATTTTTTGTTTCATTGCACACACAACATTGATCATTTGTGATCGAATCAATTAGATGCATGCTTAGTTTTTTCTTCAATTACACTCACTGTTACATCTATGAATTTACTATTTCAGTTTGTATCATTATTTTAATTGTAAGAGTTAGAACCGGGCATGTGATAGTATATCATGCATTTTTTTTTTCATTGCACACACACCCTTTATCATTTGCAATCAACTCAATTAGATGCATCGTTAGTTTGTTCTTCAATTACACTCATTCTTACATGTATTAATTTGTTACTTTAGTTTATATCATTCTTTTTTTTGTAAGAGTTAGAATTGGGGACATGCATTTAGGGGATTTGATTTTTTGAAGGGATTTTATGGTAATCTATGTTGCAATTCACAATTCAAAATGAATTGTGGACAACTGCAACATAGGTTACCATTAGAAGGGCTTTCAAAATATCAATTATCCCTAAAGAATTGTTGAATAGAGATGCAATTAACAATAATCAAATGTATGGTTTGTTTGTTCTTCAATTACACTAATGTTCAAATATTCTGTTTCACTTTGTTTGATTTTTGATTGTCAATACATTCATATATATAATAAGTTAGAATATTCACCTAAGGTTTATAAGAGTTACAATTGGGAATATGGTAGTATAACATGCATTTCTTTTTTCATTACACACACATCCTTGATCATTTTCAATCAACTCAATTAGATGCATTGTTAGTTTGTTCTTCAATTACTCTCAATCTTACATGTATGAATTTGATGTTTCAGTTTGTATCATTATTTTATTTGTAAGAGTTAGAATTGGAGATGTGATAGTATAACATCCATTTCTTGTTTCATTGCACACACACCCTTGATCATTTGCAATCAACTCAATTAGATGCATGGTTAGTTTGTTCTTCAATTACTCTCAATCTTGCATGTATGAATTTGTTTTTGATTAAGTAAGCAGGGAAAGGGCCCTGACCCGTACAATATAGTTCAACAAGTAAAGAACAATAACCAGTCAAGGCAACATCAAGGAAGAAAAACTGAAAGACACTTCCCCTTCCCAACAATCAAAAACTATCCAATACCTTCTGAATCAAACATTATAGCCCTATTAGACATATCAAAAAAATACAACCAAATTTTCTTAAAATCCCACTAGTAGAGAAGATTATGTATGAATAACGTTAACATAGTGCCCATGAAAAAAATAAAATATTAATAGAAATAAAACTAAACATATGATAGTCCAGACACCACCAGCCAGTAACAGTATTAAAACCACTGGGAGAATCACAAAAAAACATAACAAAAAGAGAAAAAAAGCAGAACAACGACAAAGGATTAGGCATCCTCAATGAAACTCCAAGCTTTCAGTAGGTCTTCAATAGTGTCTTTGACCTTCCCTTTAGGCTCCATCTTTCCATATAAGTCCTCTTGATCCCCTGAGTTGTCACCTTTCTCCTTTGCTGCTTCTTGATTTTTCCTTGACCTGAAATTGTAGCCATAGCAACCTTTTTCATAACATCCACCAAAGTGCATAAAATATTCATATCCTTTTCAAGGGCTTGGAATATGCTATCCTTATCATCCACTTGCATCATCTTTTCCATCAGTTCCAACCTCTCCTCCACCCTTATAATTCTATCAGTGTCAAAACCTGCTAAATTCTCTTCACTAGGGTTTTTGATTTCCATCACCTCCAGGTCCTTGATTTCATTTTCATTATCAATAGTCCTATCATTATCCTCTTCAGCCTCCTGAATCTCTTCTTGTTGTGAATCTCCATCAATTTCCTCATTGTTGGAATCCTCCTCAATAGACTCACCTACCAAGATTGTTCAGGATTTCCTCCGAAGAGAAATCGATATCATCCTTAACATCCTTCTTCCCCTTACTATCCTGAGATCCAGAGACATATTTTTCTTCTAAACTTTTCAATTTTTTACTGCTATCGAACCCTTTTGACACTGCCAAAGAAATCCTAGTAGACCTTTGGCCCACAAGAGTAGAACATTTTGGGTTGTCATTGTCATCCAAGATAGTGATAATGTTTGGGTCAGCCCCCAATTCATGGATAAACATTTTCCTTTTTTTTTCACAGTAGGGCCAATAGAAAGAACACTCTATTTTTCAGGAGTGGCTTTAAAAAGTTCCAACCATGAAGGGTCCTTAAGGTTAGGAGAATTCTTAGCAAGTTTTTTAGCTAGGGTGTGAGGGCGACTCTCAATAAGTTCAATTTTCACAGAGCTCTTAGGGGTAGGATTTTCAATCAAGTTGAGGGGAAGATTACTCTATGGGGACGTGGCCAACACATACTTACAGATAGCACAAATGAAGCCTTGGTGTAATGGTGGATTGGTGCCATTGGTTAAGCTCTGACTCAGGGACAAGAAAAGAAAGAAAGACAGGTTAATCTTCTCAAGGTGTCAAATATGGTTAAGAATTGGGAATTGGTAGCCATGGGCCGATTGGAAGTGATAGGTTCAAGTGTGAAATATTTCACCACAAAATAACACACATTATGGTATGGGGGAGGAAGTAAAACCCTAGAGTAGCCATTCTGGAATTTCTCAACCTTCTCTTTATCCTTAAAAAATTTCTCAATATAATCTTGATATTTACCATTACTTACCTTTGCCACCTTTTTTCCTTCATAGGCTAGTCCCATCACCTTAGCTATAAGCTTCACATCCACTATGAAATGGAGACCACCCATCTACACTTTTCCATCCTTCCAAGAATTGGAAAACTTATAACTCATTTTTTCATTATATCCATCCATAGTAGCAAAGTATGGGGTAAACCTAGCTCTTTTAAAAAGACCCCATAGCTTTGAGTTCTTTCATAGAGAGTCATACTTACATGGCGTTGTTCTCTTCCTTGGGCCACCCATGGTGTTTTCTTTGTAGGGATAATTTTTTGGAAGGAGGAGAAACTCATTTCTTTTCTCTTCGTCGTTCTTGACAATAGCAACCGACAACTCAAAAAACTCAGTTTGAATGGAGACCTTGTGATTGTTCATTTGAGAAAATAACAACTCAAAACATTTGGTAGGTTGTTTGAAAATGAAGCAAAGTCGGTTAACACCTTTTTGAGCCCCACCATAATTAAATTTGATAGCTCCACCACCCTTCTTAGTCATGATTATACTTAATTTATTACTCATCTTTCCATCTGCCTTAACACATGTGAATAAGTCTTTTCCAAGATCATAATCTATATTATTTGTGATGCATATTGTGTTCATTATTTCCCCATTTAAGCCTTCCTTTTCAAAGTACAAGGCAATCCAAAAACTTTGTCCTTTCCATTTCATTCCTCTTATGTCAATGGAATTTGGTATACCTTTTCCCTCATGCCACCCAATCCACCTTGTCAACATGTTAAGATGCCACCAAGGATTCCTCATGACAGTAGGACTCCTAAATCTACCAATCTTTTTAATCATTTCTACTCTATCCATAATTAATCCTAGCTCCCAACATATCAATCACACCCAATCTATCCTTAGCAAGTATTTCTTTTAATTGATTAGATAGATCAGAGAATTACCAATATTTTAATACTTCTTGTCTAAGACCAAGGTTAGCCATCGCATCTACGACCATATTACCCTCCCTAAAAGTATGGTGGATTTTTTAATGTTGGAAATAATGTAACATGATTTGACAGTCATTTAGAAGGTCTTTTGTTTCTCAGGGTGCTTCAACGATATTGTTAAGATAGTAAATAATAATCATAATCTCCCTCAACAATAACCTTCATGTACCCCTTGTTTCTGAGATAATCGATTCCAACCCAAACAACATAGGCTTCAACAAAATTATGCATTGTTGTTCCTAGTCCCTTGATGTATCCAGAAAAATAATTCCTCTTTCATCCCTAACCACTCCTCTCACTCCTACCAGCCTAGGATTTCCTTTTGATCATCCATCAAAATTACATTTCACCCATCCTGGATTAGGGGGAATCTAGAAAGTAATTTTTCTTATGATCTTTTTAGCCCAATTCACATTGTTGAGGTCATGGTAAATCTCCCATTGTTGCTTATTCTTAACTCTTGGTAGGTCGGTCCTTGCTTAGACTGGTTGTACCTGCAACTTTCAATGTTTTCTTGAATCTATCTCCTTATAACCATGCATATCTCCTTACTACTCTTAGTAGCATCCCTAAAGACCCTATTGTTTATTTCTTTCCTTAAACCCCAAGTAAGAAACAAGAGAACATGTCCCCATAAATCAAGGATTATATTATGAGAATAAGGACTCAAGCACCACCCTTCAACAAACATTTTAACTGAGGTATGGAAAACAAATTCAACCTTAAGCATCTCTAGGAAGAAAGCCCAAACTTCTTGAGCATAAGAGAACTGAAAGAAAAAATGCATAATAGTTTCTTCTTCTCTATTGCAGAGGTAACATTTATTAACTAAGTACCATCCTCTTTTCTTAATATTTTCAATTGTGAGAATATTACCATGTATCACAACCCACCAGAAAAATTTAATTTTAGGGATTAAGTTCTTTTTCTGCACCTTATTCCAATTAAAGACTCTCGTGTTAAGAGGTTGCATATCCATAGCCTCATAGGTTGACTTAACAAAGAACTAGCTAGTAGCATTTTTAGTCCATATCCATTCATCCGCTTTATTTCTTGAAAAGAGGTCTGGATTCACAATTAGACTGAACAAAAAATCCAAGGAAGCATCCCAATTTGACTATCTACCACCCTTCATAACAACATTATTCAAAATTTTTTTGAAGTCAATCCATTTTGGTCTCAAACCATCCCAATCTAAATAGTTAGATACCATCTTACCTATGATTCTTTTTAATATTATTTTTTTTTGTTGAAGGCCATCTCTAGCAGATAAGGGAGCACATGTGGATCAAACATCCTCCCAAAAGTTAGTACTCAACCCATTTCCAATCTTAAGTTTTCACTCCTTTAGTCGAGTTTCCTCTATTTTTTAGTAGATTGTTCCAAAAGACAAAGCCATAAGGTAGCTCCTTTTTCTTGAGAAAATAGCAAACCACTTTATTATTTAAATATTTAGCCCTTAAGATTTGTAACCAGTCTTTTTCACCTTCCAAAAGAAACCAGCCCATTTTTTCCACTAGAGCTTTGTTCAACATTTGTATTCTTCTAATTCCCAAGCCTCCTTCTCTCTTTGGTTTACAAACAACTTCCCACTTAATGAGTGCCATTATTTTCCTTTCTTCCACATCTGACCATAGGAATTTCCTTTGAATCATTTCAATTTTCTCTACGACATAAGCTAGGATATTGAATAGAGAGAGGTAATAAACACAAATATTTTGTAGGGAGGCTTTTAAAAGTTGAATCTTCCTAGAAAAGCTTAGCAATTTTCCTTTCCATCCATCCAGTTTCTTCTATCTTCTCCACAAATATAGTTCTAGTAGTTGATGTTGGGATTTCTAGAGATTAAAGGTAGGCCAAGGTAAGTAGTAGGAAAGTCTCCTTCCTGACACCGTAAAATATTTATGACTTTGTCTTTAACAACCTGACTAGTATTAAAGAAGTAGATTTTGCTTTTCTAATAATTGATAAATTGACCAGATAGCTTAGCATATTAGTCAATAATAATTTTCCATTATTTTTCTTCAACAATAGAAGCCTCCCCCATAAGGATAGTATTATCTACAAACTGTTGATGTGAGGAAGGGGGTAAAGAGGAAGCAACACAAAAAACTTTTAAGGTTTTATTAGCAATTTGTTTATGTATATTGTAGCCTAAAGCTTTAACAACAATAACAAAAAAATAGCATGATAATGGGTCTCCCTGTCTTAGACCACTTCTTGAAGAGAAAAAACCATTAGGAACCTCGTTAACTAGGACAAAGTACCTTGGAGTAGTGACATAGGATTTGATTAACTTGAGGAATTTACCAGTGAAGCTGAATTTTTCAAGAATAACAAATAGAAAATTCTAAGAGACCTAGTCATATGCTTTTGAGATGTCTAACTTTAGAACCATACCCTACTTTTTTCTGTGGTCCATAGAGTGTAGCACCTCATGGTATAAATGGCAACATCCAATATTTGTCTTCCTTGTAAAAATCCCACAACAATCATTTTATTCAAGATTAATTTCAACCCGTTGACCATAATTTTAGACCATATCTTATAAGTGGTATTACACATGTTGATAGGTCTATAATAATTCATGGAAACAACATCAAAATTCTTGGGAATAAGAGCTATAAAGGTGGTATTCATCTGATTCAAAAGATTTCCTGATCTGAAAAAATCCTTTACCACATTAAATAAGTCTGGAGAGACTATGTCCCAATAGACTTGGAAGAAACTTGGGGGAAATCCATCCGGTTTTGGCACTTTAAAAGCACTAGATGAGAAAACATCATCCTTAACCTCCTTTAAATAAATAGCCTTGGATAATTCTTTCATATCCTGGTCCGTAATAACATTGGGGATGACCTCCAAGAATTCATTCAATTCAGAATTATCTACAAACTGTTGATGTGAGGATAGTATTATCTAAAAACTGTTGATGTGAGGTAGGGGATAAAGAGGAAGCAACACAAAAACCTTTTAAGGTTTTATTAGCAATATGTTTTTGTATATTGTGGCCTAAAGCTTCAACAACAATAACAAACAAATAGCGTGATAATGGGTTTCCCTGTCTTAGACCATTGCTTGAAGAGAAAAAACCATTAGGAACCTCGTTAACCAAGACAAAGTACCTTGAAGTAGTGACACAAGATCTGATTAACTTGAGGAATTTACCATTGAAGCCAAAATTTTCAAGAATAACAAATAGAAAATTCCAAGAGACCCGGTCATATGCTTTTGAGCTGTCTAAATTTAGAACCATACCTTGTTTTTTGTTGTGGTCCATAGAATGTAGCACCTCATGGTATAAATGGAAACATCCAATGTTTTTCTTCCTTGTACAAATCCCTTTTGATTCACAACAATCATTTATTCAAGATTACTTTCAACCCGTTGACCATAATTTTAGACCATATCTTATAAGTGGTATTACACAAGTTGATAGGTCTATAATCATTCATGGAAACAACATCACTATTCTTAGGAATAAGATCTATAAAGGTGGTATTCATCTGTTTCAAAAGATTTCCTGATCTAAAAAAATCCTTTACCAAATTAAATAAGTTTGGAGAGACTATGTCCCAATAGACTTGGAAGAAACTTGGGGGAAATCCATTCGATCTTGGCACTTTAAAAGAACCAAATGAGAAAACAATGTCCTTAACCTCCTTCAAAGAAAAAACCTTGGATAATTCTTTGATATCCTGGTCTGTAATAACATTGGGGATGACCTCCAAGAATTCATTCAATTCAGAATTATCAACATTTGGCGGTTCAAGAAAATTTGAAAAGAAGTAGATAGCCTCCTGAGCTATGTCCTCATCACTGTCAAGTCTAGTCCCATTAGAAGTAATTAAGGATTTGATCCTATTTCTTCCTCTATGGTTCAAAGTTGATTTATGAAATAACTTAGTCTTTCTAGCCCCTTCTTTTAACCATTGGATTCTTGATTTCTATTTCTAGAAAATTTCTTCCTTTTTATTTATTTTATACCATTGAGCTCTCAACTCCCTTTCTTTGTTACAAATCTCATCATCCATAATTTATAGCTACATTAGATCTTGAATCTCCTTAATTTTCAAGTTTAAGTCTCTCTTAGTGATAAAAATGTTCCCAAATGAGTACTTGTTCCACCCTTTAATCTTTTCTCTCATCCTTTTCAGCTTTTGAGTTAAACAAAACATGAGAGTGTCATCACAAGGTAAATTCCACCACTCTTCAACTAGAGCTTTGAAGTCCAGGTGGAGCGACCACATTATTTCATATCTAAAAGGGTAAGGCCTTTTAGTCATTTTATCATCCCATTCTAGAAGGAGAGCACTATGATCTAATCTTGTTCTTGGGAATGCATTCAGTGAGAGATTTTGCATGATATTCTAATTAGAGGAAATAAGAAACCTGTCCAATTTGAATTGAATTAGGTGACTTCCCTACCTCTGATTAGACCAAGTAAAAAGAGATCCTATCAGAGGAATATCCATTAGCCCAATTAAATTAAGGAATCTTGAAAGGTCCACCATGTTGTCAGAAAAATCAGTTAGACCTCCACTTTTTTCTGATGGGTATAATGGGGAGTTAAAATATCCTCGCAACATACACATCTCATCTTTTCTATTGGAAATGATTCCATCCAAAATATTCCATAAATCAAGCCTGTCCAGTCTCGAATTGAGATCATAAATGTTGACCATATTCCATTTGGCTAAGGTAATATTGTCTTCCAAACTTACTAAGAGACTATTTTTATTATTTAAATTCATCCTTCCAACAAGCCTTGAGGAGTTCCAAAAAGTTGCAATCCCACCTGAGGCACCCTCTGCATCACTAATTTCAAAACTAGCATAGGGCCAAAGCCATTTTATAACTTTCTCAAAGCTTTCTCTTTTCATTTTAGTTTTTTGAATCATCAAGAAATCCGGTTTCACATCAGCCAAGCAAGCCTTCAAAAAATGTTGTTTATAAGGTCCATTAAGTCCCCTAACATTCCAAGAGAGTATACACATGGAAAAAAGACAGAAAAACCAATATCAACTAATACTACTCAAAGTGGGAGAATAAACTCCTTTACTTCTTTTTTTGGTTTACTCCTTGCCAAAGAGTCAAGAGTTCGCTACTTGCCCACAACCACATCTCTTGCTATTTCTTTTATCCTTGCTTCTTTTAGTTGAGGTCTTCCCACTTTTCTATTTCCTCCTACATTTGGTTTTTCTTTTTTCTTGATTTGGTATTTATCCATTCTTCATCTACTACACCATCTTTTTGAGGAGAACAAGAGTTTATCCTACTTTTCCTAGTTCCATCTTGACTTTCCTTTTCATTATTACCTTTTGGCATGTGGCCATCTCCCAGAATTAGGTCTGTTGTAGGGAATTCTGGAGGAGGCATCAAAGGTTTTTCCATTTGGCTAACTATCTCTCCTTCCACAGGGGATTCACTAGGCTATTCTCCACCCACTAAATCCTAAGAAAAGAAGTTATCTCCTGTTCCATTACCTAATTCAAGAAGTTTCTCCCTTGAGGGTAGGGGGGAAAACCCATTTGCCACTTCCTCCAAAGAAATCCCACCCACACTCTTCATAAGAGCATCTTATTTCAAGGCCAGGCCCTATGTATCTTACACTTCTTAAACAAGAGGCTTTTCCATATCAAAGAGCAACAAACCCTTGTTAGGAGTTGGGAAACCAGGCTCCTTTATCAGGTTCATAGGAGTCACATTCTTCAAAGGGGAGCACTGTTGTGTTTCGATTTGGGGAATTCTAGATTCTAAAGGGACTTCGTTGTAGGAATCCACAAATGCCCAAATTTATTGCACCCTTGGAAAAAGACCATAGCTTTTTCATATTCCAAATTTTGATTTTAAAGTCACAAAGGTAGGAATAACTGTGTTTATCACCACATTCACACACATCCTAGCATAAACCAAATGAGACTTAAGAAGGGTAACTTTATCCACCGTAATCAAAGTTCCAAAGGAATCAACAATCCCCTTAAAAAAAAATCGGTGCCAAAATTCTAGTGGCAGACCAGGGAGCCTAACCTAGATGGGGGCAACTTTCCCCAAGTCAGTAGAGGCATCAAACCCTAGTTTCCACTTACACAGGGATATGATATTCTTGAGCCCCACATGAAAACCTTAATCATATCCTCAAGGATAACAAAGGTAAAAAAAAAGATCTTTAGGCATAGAACTTATAGAAACACTTCCCTTGAGATTCCAATTGTTAGTGGCCCACTTGCGTACTTGGTCAATATTAGGAGAACCATCCAAGAAATTCCCAACCAGGGATAGCTTCAGAACCTCCAAGGCATCATTCACAATTGCATCTGGGACACCCAATTCATCCATTGTAATAGTACAAAAAGTAGATGAGGAGTCCTGATGCATCTTAGACAAAACCTTTCCTCTAATGAGCTTTTCCAAGTAAGAGGCAGAGGTTTCACTAGTTAACAGAATGTCCTTACCCCCGGGAGAAGAAACAGATTTTTTCAAACCCCCAGGTGAGGAAGCATGTGAATTACTAGGCATACTTTTAGTTCCCCTAGAAGGAGACAACACACCATTCTTGGAGATAACAGAGTTCACAGGTGGGGGAGCCTTGATGGGGCCCCCTCTTGGTTGATTCATCAAGCTACAAAACAAAAGTTTGAAAAAATGAGCGCACATGTTTTCAGAGCATGCTTACCATTTTTTTATGTATGAATTTGTTGTTTTAGTTTATATCATTTTTTTTGTAAGAGTTATAATTGGGGATGCGATGGTATAACATGCATTTCTTGTTTCATTGCACACATACCCTTGATCATTTACAATCAACTTGATTTAATTAGATGCATGGTTAGATTTTTCTTCAATTACTCTCAATCTTACATGTATGAATTTGTTGTTTCAGTTTGTATCATTCTTTTTTTTGTGAGAGTTCTAGAATTGGGGATGTGATAGTATAACATGCATTGCTTGTTTCATTGCACACATAGCCTTGATCATTTGCAATCAACTCAATTAGAGGTATGGTTAATTTTTTCTTCAATCACTCTCAATCTTACATGTATGAATTTGTTGTTTTAGTTTGTATCATTCTTTTTTTTGTAAGAGTTAGAATTGGGGAAGTGATAGTATAACATGCATTGCTTGTTTCATTGCACACACACCCTTTATCATTTGCAATGAACTCAATTAGATGCATGGTTAGTTTTTTCTTCAATCACACTCACTCTTACATGTATGAATTTGTTGTTTCAGTTTGTATCATTCTTTTATTTGTAA